>PVHP010016158.1:0-36526 GCA_004024765.1 Zapus hudsonius | reverse complement strand
GGCCCTCCCCTGCACGGAGGCCCCGCCCACGGCCTCCACCTGTCGCCGCGGTCACCTTGCTCTGGCGGAAGTAGTAGCTGTGCTCTTTTGGGTCCTGGCGCCTCGGCGGGATGTAGCTCAAAGCGGACATGGCGGAGGTGGGCAGAGGCCGGGGCTTGCCCCGCAGCGTGGCAGCCGTGATCTCCTCCTCCTCCTCCCTCATGGCGTCGTCACCACCCTCCATCGCTCCCGCCTCAGCCGTTGGCCGTCGCAGGTGCCCAGGCCGAGCCCTCCAGCCACGTCCGTTTGCCGGGCCTGCGCTGGCTCCTGCCGTTGCCTGGAAACCGCTCCTGGCGACCCCACCCTGCGGACCCGGCGCGCTGGTGGGGGCGGGGCGACCCCTCCCCCTCCCCTCCCTCAGTTTCCCCAGCGCCCCTGGAGGCGCCCCCGCCCAGCCATCCCCTCCCTCCCACCCCACCGAGAGCATCTCAGCGAGGGGTTCTGCCCCTGAGAGCCACTCAGGTAGGTGCCCACCTATCTCCATGGTGCTTGGAAAAGGACGCCCGCCTCCCACCAGCGGGCTCTCGGGGTCCCCCCTGCACAGAAGTCAGGGAAGAATGAAACGTCAAGAGAAACAAAGCCGGGCACACCTTCAATCCCGGCGCAGAGGCAGGAGGATCGCCGTGAGTTCAAGGCCACCCTGAGACTACAGAGTGAATTAGAGCGAGACCCGACCTCGAAAAACAAAACAAAACCAAAAAGCCCTCTTTAATCTCCTTGCTTTCTCCCTTTCCCAACCTTTCTTAATGTTCCCAAGAAGTCAGCTGAGGTCCCCGACACTTCGCTTGGGAAGTGGTAGCCCTACTGATTACCATGGGGACTTGGAATATCCTTCGCACAGCGAGACCCATGTGATGGCTCACTTCCATTTCAGTAGGTGACTTGTTCTTATTCGTGAAAAAAATGTTTTTTGTTCTTGTTTTTTTCGAGGTAGGATTTAGCCCAGGCTGACCTGGAATTCACTCTGTAGTCTCAGGGTGGCCTCGATCCTCGAACTCATGACAATCTTCTTACCCTCTGCCTCCACCAGGCTTTTTTTTTTTTTTTTTTTTTGATGTAGGGTCTCACTCCAGCCCAGAATGATCTGGAATTCACTCTGAAGTCCCAAGGTGGTCTCGAACTCACAGCAATCCGATGAAAGGTGTGTGCCACCATGCCCAGCCAAAGAAACATTCCTAATGACACTTTTTAGTTAAGCACAGTGCTGACGAATTTAATCAGGGCCCTCACCTTGGAACCACTGCCTTGGAATCTTTCAGTCTGGGCATCAAATTGAGCTAAACTCCAAATGCACCTTTGCTCTTTTGCACAAGCTTCAGAAGCCTGATGGAAGTTTGGCCAAGATTCTGTCATTGTACACAGGACTTAGGGCACAGGGCAAAGTACTGAGCAAATATTTAGGGATAGGTGAGCTCTGTTGTTTTCGCTCGAGTTTCTTCTAAGAGTTTGATCAGGAGGTAATCCCCAGGAGTTAGAGAGAAGGACCAGGAGGAGTGAGAAGCAGGGGAGCCACATCAGGATGCTGCATCCATCCTTGACCATGCCCAGAACTTTCTGGGGAGCCCAGAGAGCACCTTGCAGTTTCCATCGGATTAACATGGAAGCATGCTCCATCCTCCTCAGTTGAAGCTTTTTCCTTAGAATGGTCCAACAACTGAGGGTCGAGTCCCACTTGAGGCTGGGAGGATGCAGGCACAGTTCTGAGAGGTGAATCAAGCCAGCAAGTCAGGTAGACTTTGGTCCTTTTAAGAGGTTTTTTGTTTGTTTGTTTCATTTTGTTTGAGGAATTCACTCGGTAGTCTCAGGGTGGCCTTGAACTCACAGTGATCCTCCTACCAGTATTGGGATTAAAGGCATGCACCACCATACCCAGCATATTGAGATTTTAATTTTCTTTTTACTAATCTTGTCTTATATGAGCCTATTATGAATTCCAGGTGTCAGAATGGAGTTCCAGGTAAAATAAACCTGATGTGTTTAAGTTCCTCTGGAACTGCCACTTGCAAAAATCTCTGTCAGGAACCAAGGGTAATAAAGCAGGAAATCCGTTCAAAGGAAGCAAGTGGACTAGGAATGAACTGGGTGTGGATTAAATGCACATGGGACCAGATCCGATCAGACTGAATTTCTACTGGGATGCCGTCCAGATTTCATTCAGGCACGGAACTTCCTACTCCGAGCCGCTTTCATTCACTCCATCCTGGGTGGGCCATATCTATCTGAAGGGCCATGTGCAGCAGTGCGAGGCGTGTCCCCACAGGGAGACGGGAGCTGGTGCTGGAAACTGCACTGTAACGCACCTGTGCGGCCCAATGTAACTGGACTTTAATTAACAAGACCTTGTTTGTTTTGTTGTTTTATCAAGGTAGGGTCTCACTCAAGCCCAGGCTGACCTCGAACTCACAGCAATCCTCCTACCTCTGCCCCCCCCCCCCAGTGCTGGGATTAAAGGCACATGCCCAGCTCACCTGTCTTTAAATTAATTGGAGTAAGTATGTATGCATCTCAGTTTGGGACAAATTCTGATAGTCCCAGTTAGGGAAAGACATTCATGTTCCTAGATAGCTCAGCATGCATCCTGGCACGGGCACAAGTAACCTGCTTTCCAGCTGTGCATCATGAGCCAGGGGACAATGAGAACAATAGCACGACAAAAAGCCCGTGTGCATCCTTCAAACCACCTTAACTACATCACAGATGGGGCCATGGTCCCTGGGCAAAACAAGCTTTCACTCACTGATGTCTCTTCCCTGACAGGAGAGGGAACTACTGTCAGTGGTTTATAAATCGAGGTTTCCCATAGGCTTGTTCACCGGATAAGACCCAGTGATGAGTAACTTCAAGCAGGAAATTTCTCACCCTTTTATTTAAACTTTGTTTTGTTTACGCTGTTGATTTCAAAATAAAAAAGAATGTAGGGCTGAAGAGATTGCTCAGTAGTTAAGGCGGTTGCCTGAAGGCCTGATGGCTTGAGTTCAATTTCCCAGTACCCATGTAAAGCCAGATGCACAGAGTAGTGCATGCATCTGGAGTTCATTTGCAGTGGCTGGAGGCCCTGGAGCACCCTTTCCCTCCCTCCTTCCTGCCTCCCTCTCTCTCTACTTGAAAATAAATAAAATTTTAAAAGATGAATGTTGCTTTATATGATGGTTAAAATGAAAACATCCATCCATCCCTCCTTCCCTCTGGCAATGGGGAGCTGACTATAACCCCCTTAGGTCTGTCCCCAACTACACAGGTCCCTTCAGCATGGCTCCACCTGCCCAATTCCCATCAGATGAGGACCAAGTGTTCAAAACATATGATTTCATGGGGGACACCTACTTCAAACCACCACAGAAACATTTTTTTCTGTATAAACATTTTAGGGGTCAAAAAAACTTTGATGGGAAAAATTAGCTATTTTATAGAAAAATACAAGCTAATCAAAAGTGCTAGGATTCAGGGCTGGAGAGATGGCTCAGCAGTTAAGGCACTTCCCTGCAAAGCCTAAAGACTGGGGTTCATTTCCCCAGTACTCACATAAAGCCAGATGCCCAGTGTGGCGCATGCATCTCGAGTTCTTTTACAGTGGCTGGAGGACCTGGAGCACCCTTCCTCCTCCTCCTCTCTCGACTTGAAAATAAATATTATACATACAATATGTTGCTAGAATTCAGAATTTCTATTTGGATATCCTTCCTTTCTGTCCCTCCTTCCTTCCTCCCTCCCCTTCTTTTTCTTTCCCTCCCTTCCCTCCCTCCGTCCCTTCCTTCCTTCCCACCTCTTTCTCACCTAGTGAAACAGTGGATCTAGGCCACAATCAAGAGGCTAAACAATTAAGGAAAAGATGAACCAGACACAGGAAATCACTTAAGAGCCATTAAAAACTGAGCTGAGCATGCACGGTGATGCATGCATCTAATGGCAGAAGTGGGGGTGAGGGGAATGATCTAAGCTGAATTTAAGCAAGAATCTGGATGTAACTTTGAGCTCCATAGCAATTAGACATAGGAACAAATTAAACACCAGTGAATCAACGATATAAGATGTTCTATAGGGCAACTGGTTAATTTCTCCAGTAAGTTAATGCTCTGAAAACTAGATGGGAAAGAAGAGTGGTGGCAGGTATTGTAGACATAAGTGCTATAATATATAAACCCAGGTCTGGTGGCACAGACTTTCATCTCAGCACTTGGAAGACAGAAGTAGGAGGATTGCTGTGAGTTTGAGGCCAGCCTGGGACTATAGAGTAAGTTCAAGTGGTCAGTCTGGGCTAGAGCGAAACCCTACCTTGAAAAATACAAACCAACCAAAAAAGTTTTGGATCTAGCATACTTATCCAAACACAACAAATTATCGAGGCAGTACTGGAATCTTATTGTCCAGATACTAAGTTGTAGAAAGTAATTATTAATTTTTTGTTGCAGTAATGGCTGAATTGTTAGAATTTATTGGTTATAAATTCACGCTGAAGAATTTAGGGCAAAATGATGTAATTGCTTAGATTTCTTTAGAAACACTCCGATAAAACTCCTAAGAATAGATGAAATATGATTAGAAAATTATGGTAATCTTTCATGCTGAGTAAAGGAACTCAAGTGGATCCATTATACGATTGTTTCTGCTCGTATGAGTGTTCAAAATTTTCCATGATAAAAGTTAAAAACAGTTGGGTTACCAAAAGATATTATTTTCTTGCAAATACCAGAGCCCAAAATAGCAGTTCAGCCCACAAACTGTGTGTGTTATATGCCAAAGACTGTGGGAGTTGTTGAGGAGGGAGATGTTTGTTTTTTTACTAAGAGAAGCGATAAGTATATAAAAGCAAAATGTCTTTTGATAAAGCCCAACAGCCAAAGAGCATCAATTTAAAGTAAAATTTTCTGACGTACAGCAAAGGAAGCTGAACAATAGAGGAAGTCAGAGTCATCTAGCCAAGCAAAGGGATAGACAAGGGTGTGAGTGTGTGTGTGTGTGTGGGAGGGGGGTACAACCCAAAGAAGCTGGCCTGCAGAGACAAGTTCAGCACCTGTGTGAACAAGCAACTTTTTGCCCTAAGCTCCTGCTGTCCTTAAGAATAACATGCACGTTGCCCTGTTGGACTGCCAACAACTGTGATTACCTGACGCATGAGATCAGGCCCATTAACTTTCATCATGGAGGGAGCAACGGGCTCACTAGGCCCCAGAAAAGCAGAAAAAAAAAAAATCAGTTTAAGATTTCTCTTATGAGCCTTTTTTTTTTTTTTTTTTTGCTTTTTTTGAGGTAGGCTCTCACTCTAGCTCGGGCTGACCTGAAATTCACTATGTAGTCTCAGGATATCCTTGAAGTCACAGCAATCCTCCTACCTCTGCCTCCCTAGTGCTTGGATATGTGCACCACCATGCCCAGCTTATGAGTATTTTTCTAAGACATTTTCCCCCCAGACAACTGCTAGGAGATCGGAGCTCACAAGTCCCAACCCTCTCCAAGGATATACAGACAGTTAACAGTTGCTGGAGGAGGGATTTTCTTCAGTGGTGGATATAAGTTGTCTGTGCTTCTGTTAAGAACGCACCTATATTCCTCTAAGTAATGGCAATTAAACCTATTGGCGCAGCCAGCTATGGTTGGGTGGAATTATTTTTGTCTCTGTGGATGGTACCCTATCTAGGGTAAATGTCAGTTCTCCTGGGGGGGGGGGATTCACTCAACATCTTCCTTACTGGATACTCTGTGGTTGGGTTAGAAATTGAGGCTACCTGTCTGTCAGAATGTCTCATGGTCCTGTAGGTCATAGAGGAATGTCCCACTTTATCCATTTGGTTTCAAAGAGGACAGGCACTGTGTTACCTTTCCTACTGCTTTGAAAAAAACGTTTCAGCTTACAGTTTGAGATTGTGGTCATCACAGCAGGACTGAGGGTGTCAGGAACATGAAGCAGCTGGTCACACTGTGCCTGTGTGGCAGGGTTTTATTTTATGAGGGTTCAAATGCAAACCCCATAAATGAGTGTGTCTGCTTTAACAAAGAATGAAGAAAGCAAACCAAGAAGGATGATTTTTGTAGACGATTACATTTTATTCCATCTCAGAGGAAGTTGGTGGGGAAAGGAAAAGCCCAAGAAAGGGTGAGGAATGGATACATCGAAGTGGTCTAAGAGTCCATGTAAAAGTCCATGAGCCTAGGGAAAAATAAAACATCTTTTCCCACCCTGCTGCCAGGGTGGGAAGGACAAAATTTTGTGATGGAGAAAACCTTAGGTGCTAGGGGAGCTGGAAAAGAGGGAAACTCCAAACCCTCCTGAGTACCAAGGCTTTTTATTTTGGGTCTGCGCTGAATCCAGGAGTCAGCTTGAACTCTGCGTGCACCTGAATAATTCCAGCTTTGCAGCAACTGTTACAGAAAGCAGGGCAAATGTGTGATGTAAGCAGCCAGAAATTAGTTTAAGATTTCTCTTATGAACCTGGTTCTAATTAGTTAACTTCCCTCTCACCTGCAGTCAGGTACTTTTCCTTTGCAAAGAACAAAGACTGCTGGTGGGCGGGACTCCTGCAATGATCCTTCTACTTCGCCTCCCAAGTGCTTTAGTTATTTCCATGAGATATGAGGATGATGTCAGGGCCTCTTGTCACTTCAAACAAACTCCAAACACGTGCCAATTTGTGCATCTGGCTTTACATGGTACTGACGAATTGAACCTGGGCCATCAGGCACTGCAAACAGGCACCTTTAACTAGATGAACCATTTCCCCAGCCCTTTCCAGGAATCTTCAATTCAAAGAAAGGGGAGCTCCAGCTAAGAGGGACTCTGGTTGTTTACAAAACAAACAAAAACGGCTCTAGGGAACTCCTTTAGGCAGCATAAGGAGAAGCTGTATCCTTCTCTGACTTCTATCGAAGTGCAGACTGCAAGGGCAGGCTCAAGGACACTCCCTGCTTTTCCTTTCAGGGCCCACTCACCCTAAAGTGCCTCAATGCCCAGAGATTTGTTTCCACGGTGATTCTAAACTCTGTCAGGTTGACAACAGAGAATAACCACCACACTCTATACTAAGTATTTAGACTCCATAAGCATGTAGTTGTCTCTCCATTTTGGGGAAATCTCAGCAAATCAGTATTTCCTTAGTTCACCATCTACTTGGATTTACAATCTCCATGAAAGTGCTTTTTTAAAAAACAGGGACCCCATTATTTTCCAAGAATTCACTCAAATATGAATTTTGCTCCTTCCTTTTATTTCTTCTGTTTGAAAAATGTTTGCAAACTGTCCACATGACCCTAAGCAAGATTTGGAAAGAAGGCTTCCAGGCTTAAAAGTTCTTCCCAGGGCAGGCATTTCTTATCCCAGAGTAACATCTACTCTCTTCCTTGAGCTTGGTTCAGGCAAAAGGGAACAGTGAAAGGTTGGCAGCAGTGCCTGGCACTACTGTCACTACCTGCCACAGCTCCTGCCCCACCTCCCTGTCTCTCCCCCAGGAGCGAGGTTTCACCCCAGCAGCCTAATCCATGCTATAACCTATGCTGCCCCTGGCAACACACTAAAAATACCACTGCTACTTCAAAAACTACACCAGCCTAACAATTATCATCCATTTCCCTTTCTTTTTTAAATATAGCAAGATTATAGCTTATTAAAAATTGTTCAATATATGGTACCAAGAGCACATAGCAGAGTGTATGGCAAGGAAACAGACATGAAGATTCACTTTACAAGGACTTGGATTTCTAATCAGAAGTTTACTATATTCACCACTACTGGTGAAACCAGAAACTATTTATTAGCTTAAATCATTTTTATAACACATGCACATTTTCAGGATTAAAATGTTTCCCAGTGCCAGAATTAGCCATGATCAGCTGCTGCCCCCTATCGTCCTTCTAAGAGATGGCTTACAAACTCCTCCAAAGATGCCTTTGCATTTCCTGAGTAATCAGGCATTCTTTGCAGGTACAAGCTAGCTCATCACCTGCTCACTTACTACTTATGTAGCCCCACTCCTGGTCCCTTCTGGCAGGAGCTCTTTCCTCTCTGGTCCTGTGGCTCTAACACTGTATGTGCCCATACCAGCAGGAGTCTCATATCTAGTGAACAAGGGAGGTAAGGTGGGGGCAGAGGCGATAAAGGCTGCACAGAAGTTGTCCCTGAATGTGCAGAGGGGGGATTTGGCCTTAACCATGATGGGTGAGCACCTAAAAAAACAACACATGAGATTTTCCCTTCATAGAATTTGTAGGATTGTCAGTAGATGTGGGCGTGTCTTAGTTGGATTAGGCTCACCCTCTTTAAACTGCAACAATCCACCTGTACCAGGTTTCAGGGTTGTTTCACACACAGAGTGCGCCGACCATGGGAGGGATAGGAGAGTGTGATATGGATGAGCCCAGGGGCAGAGTGGGAGCAGAGAAGCGGAGGTTAGAGGAAAAAGATGACAGGAGGCTGGATTTCTGAAATAAGGAAGCATGAAAGGGGTTTCTGAGGCTTGACACAATCCAGAGCAGATCTTGGACTCAAAGTCATAATCACTGGTTTTTCAAAAATAGTTTTATTTGCGAACAGAGAGGACAGAGAAAATGGGTGCACCAGGCCTTCCAGCCACCGCAACGGAGAACTGCATGGGCATCTTTGTGCATTAGACTTTACGTGGGCACAGGGGGATTGAGTCCAGGTTGTTAGGCTTTGCAGGCCAGTGCCTTAACTACTGTCATCTCTCCAGCCCCATAATAACTGGTTTTAAGCAGACTAGTTACTGTGCAAAAGTGTACACCAGCTGGTTTCCCATACTTCAGAGAGATGTGACAATCAGGCCACACCCCGAGTGTCCATCAGCGGGGATGATGAATCTATAGCACCTCTCCTGTCCAATCCTTATTTCCCTAAGATGAAGGGAAATCGTTTTAGAGCTTAACAAGATTCAAAGCTAGAGTGAAGTACACAGCATGGTGGGAAGGAAATCCCACCACCAGTGAACATGTGCTGAGCACTCACTCTCAGGTCACTTTCTCAACACTCCTGACTTAGACCTAGGGCATGGAACATGTATGGAAGTACTCCACCACTAAGCCATGTATGTCACAGCCCTCTTATTTTTCAGCTTCAAAACAGGATCTCACTAACTCACTCTGCAAGGCACTTCTGAACATTTTGGTAAAGGTTCAGCTGTGCCCCTCGTCCAAAAGTTGTGCTGAAGTCCTAGTCTCTCATGCACATGGGTTCTGCAGACTAAAGTTTCTTAGGGTGAGCCTTAACATGGCTGACTGGCATCCTTATAGGAAAATGCAGACACAGCACACAAGGGAACAGCATGCGTGCACACACACACACCAAAAGTAATTCGGCCATCTGAAGATGGAGGTTATGCTGCTCCAAACTAAGGCACACTTATGGCCACCAGAAGCTGGCAGAAAAGGGATGGGCGCTCTTGAAGAGCCTTTAAAAGGAGCATGGTCCTGACTTTCAGCTTCCAAACTGTGAGAGCATACACTTCTGTTGTTGTAAGCCACCCACTTTATACTACTCTTAGTAGTACCTAGCAACCCGAGACACAAGCTCACTCTTGTCTGATTCTCTCTGAGAACACTATGCACAAGGCAAGCAGAGGTGAAGGAAACCCAAGCCACATGATTTCTGAACTGAGATTCCTGGCTGCTGTGCGATGTTGCTTCTCAGGACTATATCCAAACCATGCATGCATCACTGTAATAAACTAAGCACAAGTCAGAAGTCTTCTCAAAGCCAATGCACTCTCTGTAAAATGGGAACCATCAGGCAGGCCAATCGGTCTAAGTCCTTGCATTAAGAAGTACAGGGGAGCTGGGCGTGGTGGCGCACACCTTTAATCCCAGCACTCAGGAGACAGAAGTAGGCAGATTGCCATGAGTTTGAGGCCAGCCTGAGACTGAATAGTGGATTCCAGGTTAGCCTAAGCTAGAGCAAGACCCTACCTCAACCCCTTCCCCCCGCCAAAAAAAAAAAAAAAAAAAAAGTACAGGGAAGAAAGTAGGCTTAGGGGCTGAAGAGATGACCTAGCGGTTAAGGCGTTTGCCTGCAATGCATAAGGACCAGAGTTCCATTCCCCAGTGCCCATATAAAGCCAGATGCACAAGAGGGCGCATGTGTCTGGAGTTCATTTGCAGTGGCTGGAGGCCCTAATGCGCCCATTCTCTCTCTGTGTCTGCCTCTTTCTCTCTCTCTCAAATAAATAAATAAAATTGTAAAAAAAAAAAAAAAAAAAGAAAGTAGGCTTAGTGGTTAAGTCGGATGCCTGCAAAGCAGAAGAAACTGAGTTCAATTCCCCACGTAAAGCTGCATGTGTCTGGAGTTCATTTGCAGTGTCTGGAGCCCCTGGCACACCCATTCCCTCTATGTATGCCCCTTTCTCTCTCCCTCTCTCAAATAAATACATAAATATATCAAATGTTTTTTTTAAGTACAGCAGATGCATAGGAGAGCACTCGGTCAGTGAAGGATAACTGCAGACCATCGAGGTCACAGCACTGGCTGTGGTAGGAACTGGGTTTCTGTCGCCTCAGTCTACCCACCTGACTGTAGAACAAGGAAGCACCCACACCGCACAGATCACAATGAAATGCTTTCCTGACCCAAAATTAGGAGAGCTGCTCTTCAATATCCCAACTGAATGTAACCTGCTTTTTCACATCTTTATATCTTTATTTTTAAAAAGGCAGAATTCTCATACTAACCTGTCTTATTAAATTAAAGGAGCTTTTCTACATAATTCCATAAATGTTGTGTTTATATTCAAAGGGATGCACGGATCTATTTTACCATTCCTTCCCTTTGCTAAGTATCATTTTGCCATTAAATATAAAAGAGGGAAGTGGAGGTAAAAATTTCCTACTTACATTTTTTTAGGAAACACAGGCCTTTAAACTAAAGAGCATATTTTCATTATACAGATAGAACTCTCTTAAAAACAAGACTTAATAATTAACATTTATTCAGCATATTATTTTATTATGTTTGATCTATTGCTCAATGTGTAGAAGGATCTGACACCAGTCTTATAAAAATTACTTTTAAGGTTACCACCAACACACGCATAACTGACATAGGAACACCACAGACCCTTTTTATACCCTGAGTCTATAAATACAATACCACAGTGAAGAGCTCTGAGGTTCAACCATGTCCCTTGGAACCAGCTCTGTCACTATCTGAATCCTGAAGCCAGTTTTCGTTCTTGTTACCAACGAACAACAGAGTTTGGAGAAAACAGTTTTCTTTGTAAATACTCCACCAATTCAAGTCTTGTCTGAAGCACTTCGATCTCATGATAGGGTACCTGTGAAGGAAGGAAAACGGTATCCACCATAACCCTTCTCCATCCCTGGTTCCTCACAATGGCCTCCACCAGAAGGTGAACAACAGAGGGAGGCAAAGGTCACACCTTACATCTGCACCCAGAGTTCCCACAGCCCAGAGGTGCTAGCACAGGGGAGGGACTCCTTCAAGATGTGAATGATAAATTGATGATCTAGGACCGAGAGGGAGTGAACATTCACTTTTAGCATGAGGAGAGACAGGCTGTGAGCCTGAGCAGGGCTGATGAACCACCAGAACTCTGATACTCAGAGTCAGAGAATAGCCTGGTAGTAGAAATAGTTAGGGCAGAGGAAGAACCTACAGAAAACTGAAGGGCTGGAGACGGGGAGAGTGAGTGGAGGGAGGCAGGGAAGGTAAAAGGGGAAGGTGAGGAGATGGATAGAGAAGGTGATGGACGATGTGGTTGGGAGCAGAGGGCAAGGCAACGTTTACTGAATGTCTTAGAAATCAAGGTTTGGGGTTTTTGCTTTTTGCTGTAAGCAGAAGGCAAACAGTGGCTTAGGCCACACACTGGCATGATTGACATGACTAGTTTTTGGAACATAAATCTAGTGATGCGCAAGACGCCACAGGAAAATCACCAGCCAAGAACCCAGGGAGACTGAAGTGCTCTCACCTGCATTCTCCACCAACCCCTCCCACAAACCTCACATGACGTACAAGGAAGCACGAGAAGGTTCGTGGACACAGGGGTGTATAAGACCCTTGATTAATGCTTTACCATGTCTGCTTTCATTCACCAAATCAAAGAAATTAAAGCAAGATATTCAAAGAATTTAGTCATTCTGAAAGCATTAAGCTTTTTCAAGGTTTGAAAATTCTGAATTACAAAATATAAAGCAAGAGAACAAATGAACAAACCCAGAAGATTTAGGCAACAGAGTACCTTAGCCAGCTGAGTACGTGCTTTATTCTGTTCATCCTATTCAAGACCTGCCTTTGGATTCTGCAGGCTCTAAGCCTCTTCTGCTTTGACAGTGCCCTACCCATGAATGTGAATTGTGGTTTGCTCAAGTCAAGTTGTTAAAACTGTATTGCACCTTAGTGTACATAACTACACCCTGGAAAAAGCAAATCTGAATTAGGAAATGCTTTTCAAAAAAGAAACCAAGAGTATTGTACCTGAACAACTTCATAACCAAGTAATTTTAGGTGTCTTCGTTTAATTGCTTCTTTCCCAAGTAAGTGTTTGCTATCATAGCAAAATCTTTTGGGACCATCAATGCACAGTGCTACCCTGAGAGGATAAAAAGAAATGCAATTTATAGGACATATTTTCAGGTACCAAGTTTATTTGGAATTGACTATTTCTCTGTGCCAATATAGGTTGTCCTTTTAACCTGTTGAGTAAGTATATATTGTATGAATTTACAAAATTGAAGTAATTGAGTAAGTATATATTGCATGAATTTACAAAATTGAAGGATTTTACAAAAATACGCTGAGTACTATTTTAATTTATTAATAACTTAGACAGGTCTTATTAAAACCACAACTTTCTTTACCTTTTATGGACATCCTCATCCACTGTAAATGGCAATACAAATCCATCTTCATCTAATTTAATCTCAACATCTGGTAAAAGAAAGGAAAAATTCCTCATGCGATACCCTCAACGAACAGCACCTTCCCTTGCTTGCTGGTCCTGTTTTGCTTTCTTCCACACTGCCCTCATCAACAGGCTGAAGGCTGAAAAGCAATGGCCACAGCCAAACAATGGTAAGAATTTTAGTGTATCTGCCAAGTCAGCTTTCAACTATTAAGATAAGAATCAAGCATAGCCTCCATTCCCTCATGTGACAAGTCACCTAGACCCTTCAATTTGGAGTGAAGGAATCTGTGCAAGTTATACAGCCTAGGCAACAGTAGGCTTTCAGCTAAGCTTAGTCACCCTGTGGAGGTGCAGCATCCCGTCTCCTGAGCACGGACAGGCTCCCCCTCCATTCTCTCTGGGATACTGATCATTCTCTTAGTGTTTATGTGTGGTGTGCATGTGTGGTCATGTGTCTGTATGTGGGAGATGCACATGCGAATGGAAACCAGAGACTGATGTCTTCAATCACTCTCTACCTTACTTTTGAGTCTCCCTCACCGAACTCATTGATTGGGCTACATCAGCTGTGCTGTCTCCACCTCCCCAGGTGACAGGTGTGTGCTGGCCCACTGGCTTTTACAGGAGTGCTGGGATCCAAACTCAGGTCCTCCTTGAACAGCAGGCACTTTACCAACCGAGCCAGCTCCCCAGGCTCCACAATCCTTTTTGGAAAACGAGGTCAGTAAAGGAAAGAAGTGTGATCACTTGAAGCACATTAGCAGCTGTCCTTTGTGCAATGATTTTCTTAGGGCAGAAGGACAAAGACTCGCATAAAGCACTACACAAGAGAACTTTCTCAAGTGATTTATGCCAGGGCTGTCCCATCTGGCAGCCACAAGTCACATATAAGTACTGAGCACTTGAAATGTGATTACAGTAAATGAAGAATTGAAGTTTTTAGACTTTTATTCAAATAGGCACACACACAAATGATACTATGTTAGACAGCAAGGCCTAAATCATAGTACCGGCTACTACTAGTTCTGAGTGCTCCCTTCTTTAGCTCATAAACAAGCCCCTGAGGATTTGTTCCTGCTCTTATCTTACGGATGAGGAAGCAAGCAGAAAGTGTTTAACATCCTCTGCTCAATACATTGTCACCATGTGGTTGTTGAGACTCAAACCCAGAGTCCTGGTTTTACAGAGCCATTGTGCTAAACACTCTTCTTCTTGTCTTGGTGAGGGAAGAGTTTATTCTTCATTTTCAGAGACCTGTGGCTACCACATAGGCTCGACACATCTCCAACAGAGGACAGGGTGTGTTCACCAAGCAGATCAACACAACTCCCCATGCTACTCACCGATGGTGTAACAATAGGGTGTTAGTACTCTTGAAGCAAAATACCATCTTGCTCCTAAAAGGTCAATCAGTCCAATCACCACAGACTTATAAAGGCGAAAATCCATAGGAATCTCCAGTGAACAGCATGGAGTTAAAAATGATTTCACTTGGTATTTAGGAAGGAGTTTTGGGCCCTAAAATTCATGGATGCAAACATGAAAAAGAATACAAAACCAGAGTATTAATCAAAGGCTACTGGGAAGAAAAACAATTACAACTTAATAGGCATGTCTTTCTCAAAATGACAATATATAAGATTGCTCTTATAGAGGCTGTGGAGATAGCTCAGGAGAAAAAGTGCCTGCCATGCAAGCGTAGGTCTCTGAGTTCAGACCTCCAAACCCCATGGAAAAGCTGCAAGCAGTGGTGCGCCTCTGTGATTTAGTACATCGACAGTGAGATGGAAGTGCGAGGTGGAGATGAGAGAATTTCCTGGAAGCTCACAGATCAGCTAAACTGATAAAGGGAGTGAATGAGAAAGAGATAGAGAAAGAGGAAGAAAGGAAGTGAGGGAGGAGGGAAGGAAGGAGAGGGGAGAGAGGGAAATCGTCATGGCATGTGCATGTCTGCACTCACACACAAACATGACACACACACATGCAAAAATAGATTAGTTATCATTCAAAATACATTTTAAACAGACCTGAAAAGCAGTTAGTGGGCACATAAAAGAAGGATGGAGCCGAGGGAGCCAAGGGAGGGAGAACAGGAGTGACGAGGGTCAAGACATCTTTGGAATGCTTAGAACTGATGCAGGGGCTTCAGGATTTTCAACCAGGTTTCAGCAGGGGAAATGTGGCAAAAGTGGTTCAATGTCCAAAGAAAAGGACAGTGATACAGAGATACAAAAAGCTAGTGGAGAACAAGTTAGTGCCTGCCCCTCATCCACCACAGACAGTAAGTTGCAGCATCAGACAATGACTATCGCTGACAACCATGTACTCAGTCCTGGGAAGTGGCACCAGAGTGAACTGTAAATATACTCACTAAACAGAAAGCAGAAAATTCAAGATGATGGCCAAATATGTACATCTTTCAAAACAGTATAAACATACATATGTATAGAACTTTTGTTAATTAAAATACACATAAAAAGCAAATTTCACACAGACAAAGAGACAAGTAAACTAAGGAAAAGTACCGTTTAGAAGTTTAATAAAATGGGGCTAGAGAAACTGCTCAATAGTTAAAGGTGCCTGCTTGCAAAGCCTGATGGCCTGGGTCTGATTCTCGAGCACCCAAGTGAAGCCAGATGCACAAAATGGCACATGTATCTGGAGTTCATTTGCAAGTTCATTAGCAAGAGGCCCTGGCACAACCATTCATTCATTCTCTGCTTGTAAATAAATAATAAAATTTAGAAAAATAAACATTAAAAAAAGTTTAGTAAAATGTTATATGGACTTAGTGAGATGGAAAACCAAAGTCAGAGAGTTGACTACAGAAAACGTAAAAGCTTCTATACAGCAAAAACATCATTAAAATGTAAAAAGTAATAAAAGTTAAAAGCCAGAAGAAAGCACTAGCAACACTACATTTGTTTTACATTAGGGTGTATGAACACAATCTGGAGGAAATAGAAATGGACAACAGATCCTTACAAACTTCATCCCTGCACATTAGGATTCAGGGACAGAGCAGCAGAGAAGGGGACGACATGATATCACCTTCAGTTACTGCTGGGAAAGAGGCTATCTGCTAGGGGAAAAAATCTGTCCATAACTTTCCAAAATTGATCCAAGAATCCCACCTTTAGGAACTAAACTTACAGGCTTAAATAAGCTCTAAGACGATGAGAGAAGATGCAAGGACACTGATTGAGACAAAAGCTGGAAAAAGCTGCAGGTGCTTCAACACCCGGAGGGCAGAAGACATTCTGTGGAAAATCATGGCTTTACTGAGGTCAGGCGTTTGATTTGCACGAGACTCAGCAAATGTACAGATCAACACTGGACGGAGTTATACATGTGTCCACAGGAATCCCTGCCCACAAACCGCGGTTAACAACGTTCCTTCAAGAACGGAAGGACACTGGAGGTTACTTATCTTTAAAAATTAGTGCTATCCAAGCTGTTTTAAAGATAGTAATGTTTTTCTATTCCAAGACTTTAATCACAAAATCATGCTTGGCCTGGAGAAATGGCTCAGTGGTTAAAGGCGCCTGCTTGCAAAGCCTGACAGCCAGCATTGGTTTACCCCGTACCCATGTAAAGCCAGATGCGCAAAGCAGCACATGTCTGGATTTCATCGGCAGCAGCAAGAGGCCATGGTACACTCATTCTCTTTCAAATAAATAAATATTCAAATATTACTCTTTTTTTTTTCAAGGTAGGGTCTCATGCTAGCCCAGGCTGACCTGAACTCACACTATAGTCCCAGCTGGCCTCAAACTCACAACAATCCTACCTCAGTCTCCCAAGAGCTGGGTTTAAAGGTGTGTGCCATCACACCTACCCTAAAAATCACTCCTAACTGGGTGAAGAATACGGCAACATAGTCAAGCCTAGCAATGCTGTTTCTGACCTTCATAGGTGTGAGAGCTAAGAGGAGGCATCTTTATAGGAAGAAGGAACCCAACTAAACTCGACTCTGCTGGGTAAGAGTGCAATTTCAGCTTTGTTTACAAATATACTCAGAATTAATTCTGGGTCCATTCAGTCCAGAGAAAATATATTGACACAACAAGCAGCTATGGGAAGTAAGAAAACTCTCTGAAAGAATCTGGGAACACTAAAGCTCACGTGTGCAGAGGCTTGACGAAATCTAGGAATCACACAGCAGGAAAAGGGCACTTGCAAGACCAGAATAGAGAAGGGAACCATTTACCTAAGGCGAACTGACTCCAAGTCAGTGAAAGTTCTGCAACTCAGACCAAAAGTGAAGGAAGGAAATTACAGACTTCAGGAAGGACAAAAGAAAACTGGCCCAGTATGGAAATATAGCCACAGCACTCGGGCTTGGGTTTTTACCTTATAGAAAGGGCATTCTAGACTTGAGGTTAGGAAAAGTTGGGTCAGTTGTGCCAGACACAATCTGTCCAAATATGGCTCTTCACCTGAAATTAAAAACACCCATTGTTGAGTATGAATTTTGGCAGAGCAAGAGGGAACATTATGACCATAGATGATTCACTGCGGAAGCGTGCACTTTTAAATGACACTAGAACTAATTATACTTTCTTCTAACCACCAAAGAAACTGACTTCTAGGAATTAAATTAAATGTAACTAAGGTGATAGCATTGACCCAGGCCTTTTATCCCAGCACTGGGGAGGCAGTGAGTTCAAGGTCACTATGAGACTACACAGTGAGTTCCAGATCAGGGAGACCCTACCTTGAAAAACAAAAGAACAATAAAAAAAAAAAGTGACAGCATATATGAAGAATTAGTGGCAATATGTTAACTATGAAGATCCAGAAATGATATATTTGGCTGGCTTTGAACAAAGATGAACCATATACTAAAAGAGGGAATGAAGATGACAGATACTCATCCAAGGTGCTAATTTGCTACTGGCTCTCACCACTGCCATCAGTGTTCCAGTGAGACCACCGCCTGCCCCAGCTAGAGCAACTGTCCACACTAAGAGCTGCAGTTCAGACCTCACCTAAAACACAAAACTAAAGCAGAAGATTGCCCAATGTGAACAGTACCCAGAAACATCCCAAGTTCAAATGCAATTTTTCCTCAGCTGTCAGTTCATCACCATCTCACCTTGCAACTGCTGAAGGAAAAAAGGGCTGAATATTTTTGCCATGAAATTGACTGGATGGTATTCAACAAGTGAACAGGAATGGAGAAGTCTCAATAGTGTTTTGGCCGGAAAATAATTTAAGTGAGTTAACAGCACACTTTCTAGCTTCCTAAATACAGCAGGGGCATTTGGTGGCAAATAATTGAGTTTTCCAAATGGTTCAATTAATTCATGAATCTGACCGGGCGACAAGTTTTCTGACTGGCAAACAAAAGTCTGTGCGGCTGCATCGAGGATGGGCTTTGACAGAATCTGTCTCCTGCTACAGTACTCCAGAATTTTGCTGGTCACTTCCAGGTCCAAGGTGAGGTGGTGCCCAGCTATGTGCTGCTCTAGGGCTTTTGTGAAAAACCTATCATTGTATCCAAAATACACGAAAGCTTCCAGAACATTTCTGAGCTCTTCACTAGTAAAATGAGGAATGTGCCTCACAACATATTTGCCCAATTTTAAAACAAGAGGATGTGCCTGAGTTTGATCAAGAACCACTAAGGCAGTGAGCACTTGGCTGACTGAGTTTGGACTGAGGTAGGGAACCACTGAGAGGGAAATGTTGTTTACTGCATTTAAAAATGATTGGTGTTGGTCTACTTTTTCAGGGCATGCTTGGAGAATTTTATAAATGGCCACAATGTCCTCCGGAGTAAATGCTTCCAGCCTTGAACCTTGCAGTTGGCACAAAACCAGTTCTAATGTCACACAACCTGGATCTTGTAGTCTAAAAAGACTTTCCCCAAGAACACAAAGATGGCAGACTTCCAGGCTACCTCTTCTAAGACGATTCTGGCATTCTGCCACAAGGCTTAGTATAAGGCTACTCTGAGGGTCCAGGTGCAGCATACTCAAAGCCTGCAAAACAGCTACCAAACTCATGTTAGACAGATGTGAGGGCTCCTGTTCAAACCGAAAGCACAAAGCCTGGAAGACACTGTTCTCTAGTATTTCTGGTCGCAGCCTCTGCCCACCTCCTCTGCTTTCTACCTCACAAATCCGTCGTAAAGCTTCTACTGCCACAGAGTCGGGCAGGGTTTCCAGGGTGCTTATAAAACTCAACACTTCTTCAGAGGAGGTGAAATTGTTTAGTTTCCTGTAAAATACCTGTTCACTCTCCTTTTTAAGGCTTTGTTCAAGCCGGTCCCAGTTATGTACTTGAGGGAACACTGGCTCACTAATTGGATGAAGATCATGTCCATTTTCAGAGTGGAAACTTTTACAGCATGCGTGATGGAATCTGACCCTGGATGGCTCAGGTTGTAGCAAACAGAACCAAGGAGGCAGACGATCTTTGGCTACTTTGTGAGTGTGACTTGCAGGATGGATCTTCAAGGCAGTCACAGCTCCAGGTATCCAGACATCAGATAGGTGACAAATGTTCCTCCGCAAGGTGATCAAAGCCATGGCACTGGATCCACGCCTCCTCCTGATGAGTCAGTCAAAACCGAAAACCAGCGATCACATACAGGGAATATGGCTCATTTAGCATCAATGTTTCTGAAAGCAAGATGTTTACATCCAGTAGTGCCTGATGGCTAGTCAGGAACTAGAAGGGGCTTGAGTCCCCTGCCCCCACCCTGAACACTCTCCTCCTTCTATTCTTCAGCTCAAATTGGCTGACTGACAACCAAGAATTTCAATGTAACTCTCTCAGGTACTTCCCTTCCTTTAGGAAAAATCACAAGTGGGGTTGTTAAAAGGGCTGATGAGGGCTGGAGTGATGGCTCAGCGGTTAAGGCACTTGCCTCCAGTGCCTAAGGCCCTGGGTTCAATTCCCCAGGTCCCACATAAGCCAGATCCACAAGGTGGTGGCCCTGGTGTCGTCCCCCCCCCCTCTCTCTCTGCTTGAAAATGAATAAATAAAATATTTTAAAAAAAAAAAGGGCTGATGATTAGCGTTGCAGGTTCGACCTCCTTGATGAAGGTTTTTTCCCCCAATTAGCACTTGCCTGCATAAAGTGCCTTTTAAAAACTCTTCAAGAACAGATTTTTTTGTGGTTAAAAACAAACAGAGGCAGCCCTGGGGGCGCATGCCTTTAATCCTGGCGCTCAAGAGGCAGAGGCAGGAGGCCACCCTGAGACTCCAGAGTGAATTCCAGGTCAGCCTGGGCTCGAGCGAGACCCTAGGTCAAAAAAAAAACAAAAATAAATAAAAATAAAAAAGAGGCATACGCTACAGCAATATCTAAACTTAGCTGCAGACCGAGCAGAGTCAAGGTCACACAGAGCTGCTGGCAAGCCCTTAGACACTACGACTTTCTGCTTCACCCACAAATTCACCCACTTTGCTTCGTTCCGACATCTGACACTTCCAGAAAGCTCTGAGTGGAATGGACCCTCGGGGGGGGGGGGCACTGCCAGCAGCAAGGATGGGTTCCTGTCCTCAGAACTCTGTATGGACTTCCGAAGCGTCTCACAGCCGACCCAGAGCGCCTGGCAGGACCGGGATCCAGCCCGCCCTCCAGCTCAAAACCCATTTACTGCAGTGGTGGCTCAAGCCCGGAATCCCGAACTGAGTTCAGGCCAGCCTGGCTGCCCGGCTCCGGTGAGACCGCGAGGCAGGTGAGCGGCGAGGTGGGGCAGGGCAGGTGGACCCGCTCCAGGAGGCCGAGGCCCGGCTGCAGCAGCGGACGCGGCGGGGAAGGAAAGGCACGCACCTGGGCGGGCGGGCGGGAGGAGAAACGGTACCTACCTGGGGAGGCAGGACCGGAGCGGCGCGGCTGTGCGGGCCGGGAGAGCGGCTGGGTGAGCCTCGCAGGCCTCCGTACTCGCAGGGAGGCGCGCGGGACGCCTTCGCGCAGGCGCAGCGGCCCCGTCTGTCGCTCTGGGATGGGCCAGGTCCCGCCGAAGCTTGTGGTTGGTGGTGAGGAGAGAGTCACGTGCTCGTCCGCGCGCAGGCGCAGAGCCGGCGCGGGGGAATCTCTACGGACGTGCGGCCGTGCGGCCCTGCGGACTGGGGCCAGTTCCACCTCCAGCTTCCAGGTACTGGCCCGGGGCTCTGCCTGCCCTGCCCGGGGCTCTGCCCGGCCCTGCCCGGGGCTCTGCCTGCCCTGCCCGGGGCTCTGCCTGCCCTGCCCGGGGCTCTGCCCGCCCGGCCCGGGGCTCTGCCTGCCCTGCCCGGGGCTCTGCCTGCCCTGCCCGGGGCTCTGCCCTGGCCCTGCACGGGGCTCTGCCCGGCCCGGGGCTCTGCCTGCCCGGCCCGGGGCTCTGCCCTGCCCGGCCCGGGGCTCTGCCCTGCCCGGCCCGGGGCTCTGCCCTGCCCGGCCCGGGGCTCTGCCTGCCCGGCCCGGGGCTCTGCCTGCCCGGCCCGGGGCTCCTTCTCGGAGCCCCCACCTTGGCGTGCTGGCAGCCGGGCGCTTCTTTGTCCCCAGGAACACTGTGCGACCCGGGCACCAAAAGCCGGGGCTCGGGTTCGAGTTCCGACTGAAATCTGAGTGCCCTTTGGTTTGTTTATTTGCCATCTCTTTCGGGAAGAGCTCATCCCCTGTGGGATCGTTGGCATCTCTGACGCTGATCCCGTGACAGGAGCACTGTGACTACCAGCGCTAGGGCCTGGCTTTGTGCCCCTAGGATCCCAGAGGAACCGGAGTCCAGCCGCAGTGAGTGCTGGAACCACGATGACTTCCACCCCAACCAGTTATCACATTCCGGGAATGATCCAGACTACCCATCCCCATCAGCACTTTCCTGGAATGGCCCAAGCCTCAGGGCAGGGTGGACCACCCACAACCAATGACTCCCACCACCCATAACTAGCTCCTAGCCTACAGAGAGAGAGAGAGAGAGAGAGAGAGAGAGAGAGAGAGAGAGAACCACAAAATCGTTAAGACTTGTAAGTGATACAGTGGCTTAAGTTTTGTCCAGACTGGGATCCTAATTCTAACAAGGAAGCTGAGATACAAATCAGTTGGGTAGCTCTCACTTCTTATCGAAAGTTTAAGACCGAGAAGTGGCTGTGACAATGAAATGTAGTTTTATTACTATTCTTTTACACTCCCTAACTTTGTCAAATTGTTCTGTTTAGGTTCATTTAAAATTAATGCTAAGGGCTGGAGAGATGGCTCAGCGGTTAAGGCACTTGCCTCCAGTGCCTAAGGCCCCAGGTTCAGTTCCCCAGGACCCACATATGCCAGACCCACAAGGTGGTGGCCCTGGTACTCTCTCTCTGTATTTCTCTGCTTGAAAATAAATTAAAAAAAAAATAATAAAATAAAATAAAATTAATGCTAAGAATCAAATTAGTGACGGTTATTTGCTGTTATGTGTGAGTATCCTTGAATTCTCGAGTAAAGATTGAAGTAGAATTCGTTAAACAGTATCCCTCTCCCCTTTTTAGTGTTGCTGTTAAAATTACACCATCTGCCCAGAGGTGATGAGAAGGTTTTTGTTGCTGTACGCTACTCAGCGAGGACAGGCAAAGGCCATAGCAGAAGAAATCAGTGAGCAAGCTGTGCCTCATGGGTTTTCTGCAGATCTTCACTGTATCAGCGAGTCAGAGAAGGTAAGAGCTGTCACTCCAGTGGATTTTATTGTTTTTTATCCTTTGAGTTATTTCACTGGGAAGTGATGTTTGTCAACAAACTGAGCAAAACGCAATAGTTAAAAATATATTGTGTCCACTGTATTAGAAAAGTTCACCAACTTTAGGCAAGTGCTCTGCATTTAACCCTCTTTCTACTTTACTGAGACAGTCTCTCTAAGCTGCCCAAGCTGACCTTGGCTCACTCTGTAATGTAGTACAGACAGGCCGTGAACTTGTCTTTTTGTAAAAAAAAAAAAAAAAAAAAAAAAATTATGTATTGATGTTTTTATTTGTTTATTTGAAAGAGAGGAAGAAAGAAATACAGAGAGAATGGGCACACCAGGGCCTCTTGCCACTGCAAATGAATTCCAAATGCATGCGCCCACCTTGTGCAGCTGGCTTTACACGGGTACTAGGGAATCAAACTTGAGTCCTTTGGCATTGGAGGCATGTGCCTTAACCGTTGAGCCATCTCTCCAGTTCCGACATCTTGTCCTCTTGCCTCAGCTTCCCAATTATCTGGAAATACCGTTATCTGTCACTAGGTCTGGTTCAGTTTTTTTCTGTTCTTAAACATAAAAGTATACATTTCAATTAGGTTAAAAGTCTCAGAAGCTGAAACGAGCAGATCCTACTTGGCTATTGATGAATGGTAGCAGCAGCATGAACCTCCTTTCCCTCATGTACACTTCCACCTGTAAACTCAGTGCTCCGTTTGGGCTCACTAAAACATTAGAGAGGGCTTCCAAATAAAAGAATGCCTAGATCTTTTTGTGCAATGGAATTCAGAGTTGTGATGTAAGGAGTAGGGCAAGCCAAGCCATTTGTTTGCATATTCTGTAGTTTACTGCGGAAGTTCCCACGGCAGAGTGTATGAAGCCTTATGAATTAGTCTGAGATCCTCAGATGATACTATTCCCAACAGCTCCAGTGATATGGCCTTATCCAATAGCCGTCAGTACTGCAGACACTTCCTGTCTACTGTCCTTTCTCAGGTTTCTGATCTCAGCTCAAGTTCATGAGCAGCACTGGTGGATTGTGAACTGAGCTCACAGAAGGAGACAACACCTGTTTCCTTTATGCAGCACTACCAGTGTGAGTTTGCCGAGACACTTCTTATCAGAAGGCTCTACGTAGCAGTAACTCAACATACATTCATACTGCAGTGCTTGTGGTGGACTCCACCTCCATTGTTAAGACAGGCAAACTAGCCCTGATTGGTCCTTAGGGTTGAGCTTACCAGCTGGGTTGATATTATTTGAAATGATTTCTCCAGTGGCTCACGATCTGAGTAGATTCCTTGTTCAAAATCCTGTTACTGGTGAGGATACTTCTATAATACAAACGTTTGACACACAGCTTTTACAGTGTCTTACAAGCATTTAATGACTTAAGTCCTTGGCAAGTAGGTATGAAAAAAGACGTCCCATTCCCATAAAAGCCTTTCGCTTGCTCTTTTTACTTTACCATAAAAAACATTTCTGGGCAATCATTTGCCTTTGTCCTTGGCAGCTCATTGCAGTGTTTCAGTCTGTCATTGTGACTTTCTGCCTTGGAGTTCAGGTTCACCTCTGACTCTTACACAGGGTACATCGGCAAGAATTTGATTGTATCCATCCTTGCTCTACTTTTCTTAAAGGACTGGATGGAGACCTGGGTGAACCGCATGTTAGGCACTCCTAACCTCGATGCATACCATCAAAAAGAAAATAAAAAGCATGTTTGTATGGAGTGTGATCTCACATTGGACAGCTGGAGACACCTGGTCACTCTGCTGTACATTCCATACCTGAGCAAGGAGAAGCAACCGCCTCTGTGCTTGCTAGTGTGCCAGATCCCACGTACACACAGCACTGAGGCCTGACCTGAGCTCCTTGTTTTCTAGTATGACCTGAGGACGGAAACTGCTCCTGTGGTGATGGTGGTTTCCACCACAGGCACTGGAGACCCACCTGACACAGCCCGCCAGTTTGTTAAAGGAATACAGGACAGGACCCTGCCAGCTGACTTCTTTTCTCACCTGCGGTATGGGCTGTTGGGTAATGGACTATATTTTCTACTTTTAATAGATGCTGTTAGTTACTGGCTTTTACTTTGGTGTCTTAATATATCTTTCAGAACTATAAATATATTGCATGGGTATTTTTATTTTTATATAAATATCGTATCTGTTCAAATATGTAAATGATTCCCACGGCAACACTTGGCTCCACCTTCTTCCCATCTTGGAGGATCTAGGGGATCAAACCAGCCCTCATATGCTAGGCAAGCACCTCTGGCACCAGTGCGCTGCAGTTTCGTCCATCAGGCTCAGCCATGAAGCAGCTTCAGCGCCTGGGCCTCACCCACATCTGCCAAAACAATCCTTGATGGAGGAAACCCTTATGATATTTCTTCAAAGCAATAACAACCCCCCAAACGAACTCTCCTGTGTCCTCTGAGGACACACCTCCAGGATGGTGGTTTTCAGTCCCTAGCTGTTCATCCGAACCCTCTGGGAGAGTTCTTCCTAACTCCTTCATCTGGGCCTACCACCAGTGGTTCTGCCATAGTTTCCGGTGGTTTCTTGTTTTGCTTGTGTCTGGTGTATGCATGTACCCGTGCCCTTGTCGTGGCCCCAGCGAGTGCTGGGTGAAATGGCTGGAGCAGAAATGCCAGGTGCCCGCCCCTTTGTTCTTCTGCCTGTTTTCCCCTTGAGTTGTAGTTTTTTTTTTTTTTTTGGTTTTTCGAGGTAGGGTCTCGCTCTAGTCCAGGCTGACCTGGAATTCACTATGTAGTCTCAGGGTGGCCTTGAACCCACCCATGGTGATCCTCCTGCCTCTGCCTCCCGAGTGCTGGGATTAAAGGCGTGCGCCACCATGCCTGGCTGGAATTAGTATTTTTAATACACATCCCTGGTTAGAAATGGCCCTGTGAAGCCTGGCTTACCCAGACTGAGGAAAGGATCAGAGGGAGCAGTGCAGCCCTGCACGAAACCAGAGAGGGGGAGGAGGGGCCATGCTCCTGGCTGTAGTCTGAATATCTGATATAGATCAATATTCAAGAAAGTATCATAATCATACTTAAAACTTTCTTAAATGTAAGTTTTTCCATCTGTTTTTAAGAGTGAAAATATTACTTTGAAAATCCCTTTAAATTTTATTATAAAGAAATGATTGAAGTCTATACAGCCATTCTTGTCACTGTTAGGTCCTTATATGGGCTCATCAGGCTCTTAGTTGTTAGAGATACTTAACTAAAAGATACAAGCTTTCAATCTCGGAATTTCAGTCAGGTGTGAAACATCAATTTTTGTATCTTTAAATCTAAGCCCAGTGTGCACTGATCATCAGTTTGGATTTTCTAGGTCTGGGTGACTCAGAATACACATACTTCTGTAACGGGGGAAAAACGATTGATAAACGGCTTCAGGAGCTTGGAGCCCAGCATTTCTATGACACTGGGCATGCAGATGACTGTGTCGGGTAAGGAGTGTGCTTTGTTACACACAGTGACAGTGAGTTTGTAAAACATGATGGCTTTGCACTGGGTTCCATTATAGGCTTAGCTTTTTGAGCTCTAGGGCCCAGGAAGGTCAGCTGGAGCTTTTTGCCGATGCTCTCTCTTTCCTGTTTCTTCCCTCTCTGTGTCTGTTACTGAGGAGTTAGGGCAGTGCTTCGCTACAGTGTCCTCATCTGAAAGTGTGTACATGCTTGAGAGAATCAGCATTTTCCTTTAGCAACTTCAGTATTGCCTGTGTTTCTTCACTCTTCCCTGCACACAAGGAGCCCTCACGTGGAGGAGCCCACCAAGGCAATCGCCATTGATAGTGGGTGTCATGGTTTGATCCAGGTGCCCCCCACAAACAACTGTGTTCTGAATGATCAATCCACAGCTGATGATGGCAGTTTGGATATTAGAATTTAGCTGGAGCTGTGTTGTTGGGAGCCGGCTTATGGGACTTTTAAGCTAGCTTCCCCTTGCCAATGTTTGGCACACCTTCCTGCCTTTGTTTGCAGTGCTATGGTGATATCTACCCATCTGGTCATGCCATCGTTTTCCCTGCCACGATGGAGTCTCTCCTCGAGTCCGTAAGCCAAATAAGCCCATTCAATAAGCTGCTTTTGCTTGGGTTCTTTCTGCACAGCAACTAGAAAGCTGACTGCAACAGTGGGCTTTCACTCCTGACTGCTCTTGGTCCCCTCTTTTTTAATCTTTGTTGAGAGAGAGAGAGAGAGAGAGAGAGAGAGAGAGAGAGAGAGAGAGAGAGAGAGACCAAGGTCTCTAGCTGCTGCAAACGAACTCCAGACTCATGCACCACTTTGTGCATCTGGCTTTATGTGGGTACTGGGGAATTGAACCCAGGCCATCAGGCTTTGCAAGCAAGTGCCTTTAACCACTGAGCCATCTCTAGCCTGGCCCTGTCTCTTTCCATCTTAGTGGCCACTTTTTACCATGCTAGTCTTCATTTTTTATTATCATCATAGATTAGTATTTCACTCTTACTATCTTCATTTAGGAATTAAGTACGATATAAGGTTATATGGTTTGATGTCAAGTTGACAAGGGGTGGACTTGTGATGGTTAGGTTTTTTTGTCAACTTGGATATTTTTAATTATCTTGGGTGGGTCTCTGAGGATGTTTACAGGAAGGCAGCCTCTCAGCAAGGGGCAGGATGTCAAGAAGCTCAAAGAAGCTGGAAGTAAACATCCATTACCTTTGGGTAATGCAGGAAGGAAATTCCAGAGACTCAGGAAGCCATTAAGTCTGGGGAAGGGTTGTAAGACCCCACCCTAAGCCTATATAAAGGAAAAGAAATTCTCTCCTGGCCCTCCTGCCTGTTGCCTGTTCTGTGTGTGTGTGTGGTGTAGGTGATGGGTTTCTCTCTCTGATTGGACCTGTGAAAGGGAGCCTCTTTTGCATTCTGGAACTTCCCCCGTATCTATAGCTACAAATAAATCCTTTCCTCCCATAAACTGTGCATGGTTTGGAGATTCATCTCAGTGGTGTATGGCTGACTGTGACAGTCACTCACTGTGTAATGAAAGTGACAGATTTAGTGAGTGTCCTGCTTCTCTGCATTCTCCCTTTCATGAGTGTGGCGGGTGCTCTATGTTTCCCTTGTCTCACCCTCTCTTCTCTCTCTCGTGTTCTTCAGCTGCAGTGCTGTGAAGGTTATCTGTCTCTGGTGGACGTTTTCCTTGTCATGACAGTCCTGTGATGTTCTCTCATGTGTTCCAAGATAGTTTGCTTGCTTTATTTTGAGCTTTGTTTTTTTGTCAGAACCTCATGGATGTTTGATGTTAAGTATGGTGCAATTAATGCTTGAGTCAACCCACAGGCTCATCTCTGTAACTACACATCTCTCTTATGTGTGTGTTTTCTGTGCCCAGTTTTTGGATCCAGAATTAAAATTCTTGAGTGCAAATTTCAATAACCTACATCTCCTAAATGTCCTGACCTATCTTCCAGAACACGCCATGCTCTGTCCACAATGCACCATCACACTGAAAGGACTGAGAAAGCACTTGAGGTCAGACACTTGGACTAAAATCCTTGATCCCCACTTGCTGACTTGAAATTTTGGTTACTTCAGCTTTAAGCTTCTGGAGATGGTCACATAAATCAGCGTTGGCCTCTCAGAGCCATGCTGCCCTGCAGTAGACACACAGAGCATCAGCTCCAAGTAATAATCACTGACATTAATATTTCCCATTTCCAAGAGTGGCATTTTAAATGTAACTTGCTAGTGAACCTGTAATTTGGTTAATTTGCTTTCATGAAGTTCCCCAGAGTAAATGACCAAATTTTGAGTTGTGGATTGTATGCCACCTAGTGAGCACAGGGATCTGGGTACTAAGACCAGACGAGGGTGTGTTTCCTCAGGAGAGCCATTTATCATAGTAGTAATGGGACTTCCTTACCCACTTTGAAGCGAGATGAAATGTGAGGAAGACATTATTCAGAGCTCTGACAGTGCAGTGGTTCAGTTCTACTTTGTTAGCACTAATTCCAGTTCACAGTTTAAGATGTTTCTATGATTAATTTAGCTTTCAAAAAAAGATGTTTGTTCCCAGAGATCAGCCTCCATGGAAGTCTCACCAGAACAAATGTTTTTTGTTCATAACTGATAGGAAGATTTAAACTTAAAAATTTTTTAGTTTATTTATTTACTTATTAATGAGAGAGGGAGGGAGGGAGGGAGGGAGGGAGGGAGGGAGAGAGAGAGAGAGAGAGAGAGAGAGAGAGAGAGAGAGAGAGAGAGAGAGAGAGAGAGAGAGAGAAAATGACCATATATAGGGCACTCCAGGGCCTCTAACCACTGCAAATGAACTTAAGACGCATGTGCCACCTTGGGCATCTGGGTTTATGTGGTTGCTGGGGAATTGAACCTGGATCCATAGGCTTTGCAGGTAAGTGCCTTGACTGCTGAGCCATCTCTCCAGCCCAGAAGATTTGAACATTTTATTTATTTATTTATTTTATTTATTTATGTGAGAGAGAGAGAGAGAGAGAGAGAGAGAGAGAGAGAGAGAGAGAGAGAGAGAGAGAGAATGCGAGAAAGGCAGGCACAGAGAGAGAGAGAATGGGTGTGCCAGGACCTCCAGCTACTGCAAATGAACTCCAGATACATGCACCATGCACCACCCTGTGCATCTGGCTTTATGTGGGTTTGGGGGAATCAAACTCAGGTCCTTCTGCTTTGCAGGCAAGCGCCTTACCCACTAGGCCATCTCTCTCCAGCCCAGATATGAACGTTTTAGTTAGTCAGAACAGTTGGCATTGAGTGATCTTTGCTGATATTTTATCTGTCAGAGAAAGATAATAAATGAGGAGAATGCGTTGGTACATTGGGTTGATGTCGGGATCATTTTACCGTGAGTGTGTCTAAGTGCTGTTCCTCCGCAGAACTTAATGTGGCTCTTTAAAGTGATGACTTCCTAAATAAAGATGACCAACTATTTAAGAGGCATCATATTCCTATTGTCTTAAAAAATAGCTTCGTAGTCCAGTTCCTTTCTTTGCTCTGTCCACTTATGTAAATATAATTTTTACAATTATTTGTTTCTGCTTAATTTGCTTTCATGAACTTCCCCAGAGTAAATGCAGTAGATGACCAAATTTTGAGCTGTGTGTTGTACGCCACCAAGACATACACCCTTGTCTGGTCTTCTTAGTTCCCAGATCCCTGTGCTAATGAACACACAACATTTTGCTTTTGCAAACGTGTTCACATAGTGCTTCTAGCAGTTGCATATAGTTGCCAGAAGGAGAGACTGCTATTATGTCACTGTCCTGTTCACATGGACAACCTTGGATTTTCTCTCTTCTTCATTTCATGCCAGTTTAGAGCTTGTGGTGGAGCCATGGATTGCTGGACTCTGGGATGCTCTCCAGAAGCACTTTATGTCCAGCAGAGGGCAGGAGATGAACCGACCTCTCCCAGAGCCACCAAATGCCTCCTTGGGTGCAGATCCCATGAGGCCAGAGTTACTGCACATCGAGTCACAAGTTGAGCTGCTGAGACTAGACGGTCCAGGAAGAAAGGATTCTGAGCCTTTCGAAAACAATGAAAGAAACGGAAGTCCGTCAAGTGGTTTGATCGAAGCTTTTGAGTCCTCACTTGCCCACTCGGTGCCCCCACTCTCACAAGCCTCCCTGAATATTCCTGCTCTGCCCCCAGAGTATCTGCAGGTACATCTACAGGAGTCTCCTGGCCAGGTGAGTGAGTTATTCATGTTGTGCTCTATGATTATAATGCCATTTAGCTGTGGTGTTTCCTTCAGTTAAACATCAGTGTTTTCACTGTTTTCTCTGTTTGTTATTGCATTAGATTAGAGGTCATTGGAACAAAGGTCAGCATTGGCTCCTTGGCTGAATATGACCTTTTGCATCTCGTGTAAATAATGGTATTGGTGTGCAGCCATACCCACATTTCTAGATAGCGTGTGTGACCATGAGCCAGAGAAATAGAAGGCATTTACTAAGTGTCCCTTCTGAAAAACTTTGTCTGTCAATGCTTTATAAAAGGATTTATAAGGCTGGAGAGATGGCTCAGCGGTTAAGACACTTGACTGCAAAACCTAATGACCTTCGTTCAGTTCCCTAGTACCCATGTACAGCCGGATACACAAAGTGGTGCATGCATCTGGAGTTCATTTGCAGCTGATAGAGGCCCTTGTACACCCATTCTCTGTCTCTCTTCTATCTATATCTCTATGCTTGCAAATATATATATGTGTGTGTATATATATTTAAAAGATTTATATCACAGATGAGCAGCACTAGTATAAAATCATAAATATCTGAAATCTGCAACTTATTTTTAAGGAGAGAGCAAAAGAGGAATGGGTAAGGGGAGAGGTGGGCAAACCAGGGCCTCTTGCCACACTGTGCATCTGGCTTTACATGGCTATTCGGGAATCAAAGCCAGGCATCGGGCTTTGCAAGCAAGCAACTTAAACCACTGAGCCATCTCTCCAGCCCTCTGTAACTTTTTGATTGTTGACATGGCTCCACAATTGGGGAAATCCACACCTGACATCATGCTGTGGGTTTGACTCAATTCGCAGGTGAGCCGAAACGTGTGTGTGAGCCTGCCTGCTGCTGAATGCTTTTTATCAGCATTCAGGATGCTGAGGCAAGATGATCACAAATCTTGGCTGCATAATATTCATATCTGCCCCCCAAGCTATTTTTTTATATTACCTTCAGGGTGTTTATGAAACATAAAAGAATTTTCTGTTTGCCTTGGATCCATCTCCAGTATCTCTGGCTATGGGGCTGAGGGTGTACCCCAGTATCGAGTACTTTCCTATCCTATGCAAGGCTCTGGGTTTGACCCACAGTAGTTCTTTAAAATCAAAAAAAACGTTGTATCACACTTTTTATGTTAAATATTCCAAAACCTAAGGTACTTCTGATCCCAACCATTTCTGGTAAGGAATGCTCAACCTGTTACATTCTTCAGCCGTTGAAGTGAATGGTTTGTTTTGCAGAAATAATATCTTGGTTTTTCATCTTACATGTGAGTCAAACAAAGGTAAATTTTGTGGGCAGAGAATAACTGCCTTCAGCAGCTGAACCTGAAGGATGTGTCTGCAGTACCGTCTCTTGACACCTGGGATGTTGTAGTTTGGAGGTCATTGTTTTTCTAGGATCTTAGAGACCTGCTTTGTCTGTAGTTACTAAATAATGCTGTAGAACTGTGAGTGTGTTAATAACTAATTTCCCCCACTGTGCCAATATGTAGTACCCTGAAATTCTTTATGCTTCCCTTTCTAGTGCGTCTAGTCCTTTAATGCTGGGCCAAGTCCTCTTTGTTTAGAGTGGCTGGATGGGCTCCACAAGAACTTTCTTGTATAAAAATCTACAAAATAAACAAAAACATGTAAAAGTCATGAATTCTAGTTTTCCTTTTTTTGGTTTGGCTTTTTCGAGGTAGGGTCTCACTCTAGCCCAGGCTGACCTGGAATTCACTATGTAGTCTTAAGGCGGCCTTAAACTCACGGCGACCCTCCTACCTGTCTCCTGAGAGCTAGGATTAAAGGCGTTTGCCACCACACCCGGCTCTAGTTTCCTTTATAAAATGAAGACAGGCTTAGATCTTTGAGGAACAGTGTGACCACAGCTTCTTTATAGTATATTAGAGCTGTTTAAAAATATAAGACAGCAGTTTTTATAGTGTCTGAAATATTCAGATCCATATGTCTTTACTTACAAACTATGGGTGCACAGTTTCCCACCTTTTCTGTTACTTTGAATTGTTTAAGTACAGTAATTACAATAAGTACATGTTAGGCTGGAAGCAGACTCTGCCGCCTCTTAGCAGATGTGCCTGGCTGGTGGGAAGTATGGGCGTAGTAGAGACGAGTGCCGACTAATGTGAGGGATGGACAGATGGACGAGGGGCTGATGAGAGAGCACCAGCGTGATTAAATGGGGCTGGGTTCTTAGTTGGTCCTGTGGTTGAAAGATTTAAAAACCCGATAAATCTGCTGAATGTAAAAGAGTGTTTTAGGGACTCCTCTTGGTTCTGTCACTGTGGCGCAGGGAGTGATTAGAGCATTATTGGCGTGGTAAGAGCTTCAGTGACTTCTCAGCAAAGGCCTTACTTAGCTCCCTCTTGGGCATTGTTAACACTAGAGGGCCTCCTGCATCATGGGTTTGGCAGCAGGACCTCTTAAGCAGAGGTGGGGTCTCTGGGAGCTGCTCTAGAGCCATTTTCTCAGTTCTACTCAAAGCCGGCAGCCTTTCATGTCACCGTATTAGGGTCAGGATAGTCCTGGTGGGTGTGCAGTGTGCTTCCCCATGCTGAAGAAACCTGGCAGGTTTTCTCTTCTCCAGGGGAAGTAAGGTACAAGGTGCAGTGGTGAGGCCTTTCCTTAGGAGAGCACATCCTGATATGCACCAGATGATTACATTCCCACAACTTGTCGCTGTGGGCCCTCCAACTGCACAGGGTAGTGTACTAGCCAGTCCTTGCTCATTCAGTCTGATTAGCACATGAAACTGGTAAGGCGAGCTAATGTGATTCTTACAGATGCTCTGCATTTATTCAGACTGTTTTATAACAGCAGGTAGGAACACTGTCACTGCTCTGAGCACAACTGTAATGTATCTACTGCCTGATCCAAATAGAATGTCAACAGAGCCTGCCTGGCTCCCTTGCTTCTGGGATGGACGTGAGTGCACCTCTCCCACGTACCATGTGATGAGGCCGTTAGTCAGGGCTTGCTCTGTAGAAACTCTGTGGCATGGAGGCTGTAGTGGGGCCCATTACCTGGCTTTCTACTGGTTAAGGAAAATACTGCCATCTGCCATTCCTCCCTGACATCATCTTCATTTCCTTTCTGTCTTGGTGGTGTCAGACTCCGGGGCTTCTTGTTCCCACTGTCAGAGCTCTTACCCCATAGGCCAAGGGTCCAGAATGACATTTGGAGGCCCTGGGCCTCTGTGTACACACTGGGTCAGACCTGGACCAGGACTGCATTTCCTACATGGCCCTGTGTGTGAGTAGTGATGACACATTTGGTCCCTGGGTAGTAGCATCAATCAGTTTGAACCATCCTCTTATAACAGACCCTGAGAGGTTTGAGTGTGGGAAGACTGGGGATCTTCTTCCTCCTCCTCCTATTCCTCCTCCTCCTCCCCCCTCCTCCCCCTCCTCCTCCCTCTCTTCTTCCTCCTCCTCCTCCTCTTCCTCCTCATTTCTTCACAGGCTGCTGGCTGTAGCACTCCTGGCAGATCTGCCCTTTTCCTTCCTTTTAGTAGCTGTGGCGTTTGCAGTCACATCTCCAAGGTGCACCCTGTCCAGAAGCCCCACTACCTACATGTATGTTTTGCCCCCATTTTCTCCTGGCCCTCTCAGTGTTCTGTGCTTTCTTTTGGATCTGAGCACTTCATAAGCTGGTGTTGGTTGTTGGCACAGCAGCTAAGAGAGGAGATAGGACGCAGGAGTGGGGGCTTGGGTATGTGTGGGCAAAGGTCCCTGTGTCATTTGACACAGGAAAGGGGTTTTGCTGTTAGTGAGAAACGAGATATTTTCCTTGGCATTGTGTGTGAGCTGGAGGGACAGAAGCAGGATTTGCACAGTGACGCGCCAAACCATGTTCAGCCTCAGTCTCACAGGGCTTTTTCTAATGGCTGGCTGGCTCTGTATAGTTGTCCTGAATGCAAACAAAGAAGCTGCCTTTTAAACAAGTCACTGGACTTGGGCTGCTTCTGAAAGAAGGTGTGACCTCTGAATACCAAAGTGTCTCTGGCTCCCTGGCAGCAGCAAGCTGAGGACTGAGTTCCTGTGGCACCCCAGCACGTTTGCTAAAGGCAGTCCTGAGGGGCACATATCAGAGGCCCTACATTGGGTTTCTAGTCACCCAGCCCTGAGCTGCCTCTCACCTTTCTCGCGCAGTCATTTACCCAAAGTTAATTAACTGTGGCTTTAAGATGTTTTTCTCTTTTTGAATTTAGTAACATCAATTTAGAAAAGGGGATGAGGCATAGGATAAATAATTAGGTCTTTGCAGTTTCCTAAGACCAATAAAAGTCACCAGTATATACATAGGTTTAAATTAATGAGCAGTAGCAAGAATTAAGGCTTCACATCCTATGTTAGGTTCTCAGCAGCTGCTTGAGAAGCAGTGTCCAGTGCCAGGGCCATGACATATCCCAGCCTAAGGTACTTGACCTCATCTTGAGACTCTCCCTCCTAAAAGTTGTATATGTGTGTTATTTGTTTTCTACATTAGGACTGTTAGCTCTTGTGAGAATACTAGGGTCGATATTGTCTGTTCTTTCAGAACTTTTCACGCGTTTGCGTGTCATCCTTGCGCAGGGGCCATGCTAACCTTCTCTGTATCGTTCCAATTTTAGTATATGTGCTGCCGAAGCGAGCACTAGACATGGACTTTTACATACATACAAGTTCCTGCTCTGAGAAGTGAGATCTGTCTGTACTCGTTTACCTTAGAAGTGAATCCTAAGTAGCAAGGAGGTGTTCTGAGATCCTGTGGTTCTAAACGGGATAGTTGAAAATTGCATTTCTGTTTCTTATCTGGTTTGCTCTTCCAGGAGGAAAGCCTAGCATCTGTGGCTTCGGTGGGTCCAGTTTTTCAAGTCCCAATTTCAAAAGCTGTTCAACTTACTTCAGATGAGGCCGTAAAGACCACTCTCCTCCTGGAACTGGACATTTCAGTAAGTCAGCTTGTTCTTGGCACGGTTTGAGTTCAGGGTTCAGCCCCCTCGGACAACCTGGAGAAGATGTTGGGATCTCTCCCCAGGATATGATAACGGAAGATCTGCTTAAGGTGCCAGAGGGCTGTGCAGTCGTCTGAGCTCTGTCCACGAGCCTTCTGCACCGGAGGCTCCCTCTGTAGGGTTCCCCGTCAGAAGCCGATCGAGACCCTAGAATGTCGGTGTCCCGGAGCCTCTCCAGTCACGGTGCTCAAAGTTTCATTTTGAAGGTCCCGAGCAGTCGAGTGCTTTCAGAAAACTAGGAACACTTGTTTTCTATATAGATTCCATTGAGCTTCCAGACAGGAGAAATGACAGGCATCAGCTAGATGGATCTGGTTCTGTGCTGCTTGAGAAGCTTCACGATCACACTGCATGTGCTGGCACTCTAGATCGTTCTTTGTGCCCTCTTTATTCTGATGGCCCACATTTTTGTGAAATAATGAATTTAAGGTTATCCTGTGACTGAATTCAGTCTGTTTTGCCAGTATTTTATCCTTCCCTACCCCCATCCTTTCTTAAAGAAAGGGAGAAAGCAAGAAAAAGGAAACCAGAAACCCACACAGATGCCTTAATCAACTTTCTCTGGTCTTGCTGCATGTGTGTCTGCATGTTTTGTAAGAGGAATGTTTCATTGATTATTAAAAACAGGATGGCTTACTCTGTATAAAGTAAGGAAGGTAGGATTGCTGTTCTACACATTGTAATAGAAAGCAAAACTCTATTTAATAGGGTTTGTTAGTGTCAGCTTTTCAGTTAGAATTCTTTTTGTTCTGTGTTCCTACACTAAGATGGTCAGATACTGAAAACTATGTTTTGTTAACTTACAATTTTAACTCTTTAGCTCACACAGAATTTTTCTTTCTTTCTTTTTTTTTTTTTTTTTAATCACCTTGATTTTTTTCTAGAAATCAGAGTTTTCTTATCAGCCTGGAGATGCCTTCAGTGTGATCTGTCCAAACAGTGATTCTGAGGTAGAAAGCCTGCTTCAAAGACTGAGACTTGCTGACAAGCGGGAGCACCATGTCCTCTTGAGCGTCAAAGCTGACACGAAGAAGAAAGGTGTGGCAGAGGCCAGGGGCACACTGGACCCTCCTGCTCAGAGCCAGAGCTGATTATAGGGTGCCAGTATCTCCTGGCTGTAGAGATGCTGAGACTGGGCTACTTGGGACACGTATGCACACACAGACCCCCACCCAGCACACAGACCCCCCACCCAGCACACAGACCCCCCACCCAAACACAGACACCCCACCCAACA
>PVHP010016157.1:0-36324 GCA_004024765.1 Zapus hudsonius | reverse complement strand
ACTCTATTCTCCCTTCTTGTTTGGAATGAGGTCAGCAGTGGTAAGCATCAAGTTGTGCCTGCTTTGTGACATGGGTCATGTTTGAGTGACAGAAGTCAGCAGACATGTAAGTACATTTGGGCTCTGTAAAAATGAGCTATAAAACCAGCCCCAGCCTTTGTCAGCTCTCCAGTACTGTCCCAGGGAGGGTGAGAGGCTAGCTGGCCTGCCACGGAGCTCACAGCTTTCAGTGGTTACTTTATATTGTCCCTAGGCATAAGTCACCGAATTGTCATCATCCCTCAGACCATTCTTCCATGTGTGGCATTTCCTCTGAAGCAAGTGGAGCTCCAGAAGGACAGAGACCTGGAAAGCTGCCTGAGGGTCATTCTACCCATTAAAAATAAAGAAACACAGATCTGGGACTTGGCAACTAGTTGGAACAAATGCCTCTGTGAGCGTTCTCCAGATTCCGAGGCATGACTGTCCACAGTGGGAGAGTGAGCTCTCCCTTCTCTCCAGCCCTCTGCACGTGGCCCGGCTTTGAAGTGACTGTCAGTGACTGACTTCATGAGCTGATGGTTTCTTATGACGTGTGATGTGAAAAGAACCAGGAAGGCTTTCACCCAGAAATGGCCCCACTTCCCATAGCTAGTATGTGCCTAAGGAGCTGATCTCAGGCTCTTTCTGCTTGACCAGCTCCTCCTGACCTCCATTCACCTGCTTTAGCTCCCTGGGTGCTGGAGGCTGCTGCCTCCCTATAGGCCTTTTCCTTTGCTATGCTTTCTATCTGGAAGGCCTTTCTTGCTTAGAGAGAACAACCAGAGAAAGACTAAGCTAAGCATTTACAGTCAGGGCATTTCCTCCTCATGGACTCTTTAGAGAGAACCTTCCCCACCAACCAAAATGGCATTTTTTCCCCATGTTTTCCTTGGTGCTCACTGCACCAGGACATAGAAGAGCCCAAATCCAGAGGGTGGAGTGCCTGGAACCCTGTGTGTGTGTGTGTGTGTGTGTGTGTGCCAGAGGTCAATAGCAGGGGTCTTCTTCAGTTGCTTTCCATCTTACTTTTTCAGACATGGTCTTCACTCTTCACTGAATCTGGAGCAATATGGATTCTCCTATCTCTGCCCACCCAACATTGGGATTATAGGTGCACACCTTCATACCCAGCCCTTATGCACCCAGCACTTACATGTGTGCTAGCCATCCAAACTCAGGTCTTCATACTGCACAGCAATCTCTTTACCGACTGAGAAATCTCCCCAGGCCCTCTAAAGTAAATCTTAATAACCTTAACTTCCCCAGACCTAGAAGAGTACCTGACATGTAGTGGATAATCAAGAATTATTTATTGATAAGGTCAATGAATAAATGAAGCTTAAATAATTCTTGGTTTCATACATCCAGGAAGAGGAAGCTGAAGTCAATGATTTTCACTGGTTTGAGTGACTCTGGTCCTAGAAAAATGCTCCTAGCAAAAAGACTTGCAATCTTAGCTAGAATATTGATTTACTTTATCTTGCTTGCTCAATATCTGTGCCACATAGCACCCAGATCAGTGAGTGCTTAAGATATGTTTGACAAGTGGATGGAAAAACAAAGGGGATTCATCTAATGCTGTGGAATCTTGGTGGTAACTATGAGAAGGTGGCCCCTGGGTGTAGAGCCTGGATGGAGAAAAACAGACAATTTTTGAATTGGGAGCCCTAAAAGCTCCAACACCATTATAGGCATTAGCCCTTCTGAGATTCAGCCATTGAGTGAGGAGCTTAGGAAAAGCTTATCTGTCACTTCACACTACCCCGGTGATTCAGTTTCATATACTGAGAATAATATTTTGAATAGTGTTCATGTGATGATATCATGTCATATTATCCTAGCATTTGAAACGACATTGGTAGACAGCTCCACAATGCTGGGATGAACATCCAATCAGACAGTTTATGAGAGGAAGACATTTATTTCAAGCTTATTGATCCAGGACAAGTGCCATCAAAGGAAGGTAGATACCAGCTCCCTTTCACAGATCCAAGCCGAGAGAAACCACCAGCAGCCAGCAAACATCAAAAGCAGCAAGCACACCTGCTGCCAGAGCTCAAACCTCTTCCTACACCTTGGGCTGGATCCCAGGATCTGTCCCTAATGACACCTCAGTCAGCCAGCTGGATCCCCAAGCGACAAGCTTAATAAAACACCTACATCTATGGGGAACATGTATTAACATACAAACCACCAGAGACATTAATGTTTTTCCCATTATTGTTCTATATTCATGACTAGTTTAAAGTCATAATGTTCTAACAAAGTAAAAACTAAGAGAAAGCATTATTGGAATTTTGACATGCCAACAAGGATTTCACAGCAAGTAAAGTTGCATTATGAAGACAGAATTTTGTAAATCATACTAATGTCCACTTAATATATCAAGACTACTCTTGGAGGAACACATTAGACAGTTCATTATAAATTAGAGAACGAAGAAATATAAAAGAAAAGTTGGTTTCCTCTAGGTCTGATTTGGGACTGTGGAAAAGGAAGAAAGGAGCAAAGGACCAAGAGAGATTCAGAATGAAATAGCTGAACAGCTCTTCTCTGGGTCTTCAACACTCCTCCTCAAGGACCAGGAGGAACAGGACACAGCTTGGGACCAGAGCACCATCACAGGCACTCTTGGCTCACCCCTTGTTTTGTTTGGAGAAAATTGGGCCTGAATGTATATGAAAACATATGTAGATCAGAGTATGACAGTGACGTTTAGGTTGAGAAAGGGGCATTCGTATTTCTGGAATTCTCCCTTCCTCTCTTGTAGTGTGGATGATGATAGGAGAAACCACAGGCCTGCCAGCAGCTTCCTTACTGCAGCCTCAGGACCAGGCTGGAAAGCCCCAGCCAGGCGTGGCAGAAATGGCAGATTCAGAAGGGTCTTCCCCAGTGAGAGCCAGCTGGGGGAGTGGGGCGAGTCTTCAGGGAGGGGCTCCGGGCCAGGCACACTGAGCAGAAATAGACCGAAAGTCCATCAGCCGCAGATGCCAGCTGCAGGCGCCAGCTGTGGACGCCAGCCATAGGGTGGTGCCACATGTTCCTCAGCAGACGCCGGGCACCTCACACCCAAGCACAAGTGCACGTCCAAGGGTTTCCCTTCCCCCAGCACCATGGATCTTGAGACCTTCAGGGAGAGGCAAGAAAGGAGGAAGAAAACTCTGAATCTAAAGATACTGTGTAAAAGATTGGGACAAACTCATTTTAAACTGAGTTGGACCAAATGAATAGTTACTGCACTTTGTTTTCTTGCACCTTCATCAGGTAGTGGAGTGATGAAAGAAAAAAAATCAGGTTGGGTATCAAGAAAGAAAGTACCTGAATGTTGCATGAGTAATTTTGGAACGCTTCTTCTACCCATAGGCCATTGCGATGTGTGTCAACTTAGCAAGGGCCGAAGGAAGGAAATGGTTTGACTCCATCCAACATCGCAGCATCACAAGGGGTTTCCAGACTTGAGTAGTTCTTTCTCCATCTCCTTCCTTCTCACCTTTGAGGCTTCTCTTTCCCCCATTCTTATTTCTGTCATTTCTAAAACTCTTTCTGAACAGGGAAAAAAATACACAGGTGAGCAAACTATCTCAGAATGGCTTCTTTTTGAGCTTTTGGGCCATTTAGAAGGAAAAGCCAAGTGCTTCTCTGACTGTCATAGGTGTCTCCAAAGGAGTTTACAGTGAGGTTATCAAACACTGATTTTTTACTTCAAAGTTAGGAGGAAGACAAAAGCCGTGCAGAGGACTTCCCATAGGTGGTTGAATACCTAGTGGATTGAAGAAACCCTCCACAAGTTTTGCGAGTGGAACATTCCTAAAGGAGGGTGCTAACTCAAGTAACCTAATGTAATAATCATGAGGAAAAAACAAGTCATGGTCCCCAGAGGCGATCTATAGTCATAGAAAGATGTGGTGCTTTTAAATTGTAATTATAATTATAATATAATTATAATGATCTGCAGTATTGTTTAGACTGGTGGTGGTGGTCTCCATTTGGAAATATGAACTACCCTGGTTTTGAGGGTTTTCACACACAAAATAATCCTGCTTCAGTGTCATTTCTGGGTGTTTAGTAAGGGATAAAGTCATGGAAAATAGGGAGACAGATTAAAACTGGGTAATTTCAGGGCCCATCTGCAGGACAAGCACAGGTCAGAACATGCCGATCCTGCTTCCTCTTTGACTTCTCAGTATGAATGAACTTCTAATTCAGTTTGAAGCAATTAGGAGCCACACAAGTGGGTGGGGATACAAGTCAGTATCCTAGCTGCCAAATGTCACAACTGCACTGTAAGGTTGTGGAGCAGCCAAAATATCATGTATGTAAAGCATGCAGCAGAGCTCATGGTGTGACGTAGGCATTTGATATCCGAGTCCATTTAAATATTGCAGATATGAAGAGACTAGGAACCTTCTGTTAGTGATGTGAAATTATCAGCTGCTAAGATACTTCCCTAACACACACATTATTGTATATTTCACTGAGTAATGGCTGGGCTTCTGGTATAGAGTTTATGAAGAAAGCTCTGGGTTAATGTTTGTTGATTTTTAGAACAAGATTGGTTTTTTTTGTGTATGTACATGTATGGTTTGTGCATATGCACGTCTGTGTATTTATATGTGTGTAGGCACACATGAATGTACAGGTGTATGTGAACGTGTGTGCACACATTTCTGGAGGCCAGAGGTCAGTGCCAGGTCTTATTCTTAATCACTCTCCACCTTGTTTTTTGAAACAGGTTGTCTCCCTGAACCTGGGACTCACAATTTGGTTATACTATCCAGCCTGTAAGTCTTAAGGACCCTCCTGTCTCATCTTCACCTCCCAAGTACTGGAATTATAGGTGTGTGTTTCCATGTCTGGCATTTACATGGGTGCTGGGGATATAAACACAGGTCCTCATGCATGTGGCAGCAAGCACTTTACCCACTGAGCCTTCTCCCTAGCCCCAAGGTTGAACTTTAATAGGATGTTTTTATTCTGCTTGTATATTCTTTATTGAATGATCAAAGCTACTCATAATAAGCACTTTAGAATTAATAATGATTTATGATCCAGTTTTCAGACACTCAAAATAAATTTTATCTCTGTAAAGAAAGTTGACCAAACCCACCATTGATGAGCCAAGGCCCTAGGGCCATCCTTACCAGTGCTGACGTGGGGGTTGAGGTGATGCAATGCAGGGCCTCAGAGTAGGGAAGCATGTTGGCCTAATGAAGGCACAGCCATCCCACTTGCTGTGGTTGAAAAGCAAGACTCAGAGTCTCAGACTCTGTGACGGCCAAGATCCTGTCATTCTTAATGTGCTCGCTGCCAGCTGTGTCCCATGATCCCTCTTCAAACAAATTATTCTGCAAGGATCAATCGAGTCTTACTCCCTTTAGAGACCCATAACCACATTTCAGAGCTGGACATAAATGCTGCATGACAGATGACACTTGCTGAGGCCAGAAGGCTTAAAGTGTAACATCTCCCTGTGACTTGCCAGTGTGAGACGTGCCCAGTGCCCACACCTAACAACTGTGTCTGTGGTAACAAGGCCAATGTACCGGGACACTCAGCCACTTCCTGTGTGCATGTGGCCTCTGGACTTCAGAGCAAGGGCACGTCTGGATGTTCGTTCCTAAGAAGTCACTCACTTCCCTCAAATAAGTCAACAATTTTGTTAATTATTTGTCTCCATCTAGCTCCATCCAGATAAGCTCCACAGAACAGGGAATTTTTGCCTGCTTAGTGCTGTAGCTCCAGCTCCTGCCTGTGCACCTGTCATAGGACAGGTGCTTCATTTGTATTTGTCAAATGAATGAGTAAGAGGGCATTCTGGTATTTACTGTCTATCCCCAGCTTTCTTCAAGGGAAGAGAAGTCCTGAAGGAAATAAGCAGATAGTAATTTTACCCCAAAACAAATACAATTATTATTTGTAATTAAAGATGAAAAATAGAAAACACACAAAATAGGCTGGTGCGACTGGAGGGATGACTGACTTGGTGACTAAAAGCATTTGCTTGCAAAGCCAGCTTGTCTGGGTGGAACTCCCCACCCACAAAAAGCCAGATGCACAAAGTGGTGTGTGTGTCTAGACTTAGTTTGCAATGGTAGGAAGCCCTGGTGCACCCATTCTCTTTGTCTCCTAAATAAATAAATAAACAAATAAACAAACAAAATGATTTGGACAGGTGGTTTAGCTGTTAAGCTCACTTACTGCTTAAACATGAGGGCTCTTGGGCTGGAGACTGCCACATTTGACTCCCTGGGATCTACATAAAAAGCTGAGCATGGCCATACAATCTGTAAACCCAGGCCAGGGGAAGAGAGGCCAGAGAATCCCTGGGGCTCCTGATGAACAGCAGCTCCAGATTGAGGGAAAAACCCTTTCTCAAATAATATGCAGCAGAGTGATAAGATAAAGACACCCTATATTCTCCTCTGCCCTCAACAGGCACACACATGGGCATACACATCTGCATACACCAAATATCACACACATCACAAATGCCACACATACCATACAACACATATACTCACCACACACACAAAGCCACCTTCCCAGCATGTGGTAAATACACTGATTGTGGAAATTTGATTTGTTCAAACATGAGGATAGCTATGTTATCAATGAAGATTAGGTTGCAATATGATAATTGATACCCCTTGCAGATTGTATCATAGTATCATTAAAAATGTGCTAATGAGAAATACATGGAAACTGAGCTGAAGAACTAAGTTGTTCCTGCTGACTAGCTGTTGTTGTTTTAATAAAAGAAGAATGGTGCTGGTCCTGAAGTCTGCCTGGGGTTCCCCAGCTGGGTGTGGGTAGGGCAGGAACACACCGGGGAGGTGGGGCGGTCTGGCGAGCCGTGGGTCTCTCCCGGGCCAGGTGTGCAGGGCTGGGCTGAGCCGAGTCGCGTGTCCCTCTGTGGTCCCTGCTGGCTGCTGGGGCACCCGGGCATAGGCCAGATCCATGTTATAGCTCTGGAAGTGGCTGCGGCATTCTGCTGACGGCAGCAGCGGACAAGGAGGGGACCGTGGGGAGGGAGGGAGAGGTATGCTCTGAGTAGCGGAGGCTCCGATGGCTCCAGCGGCAGAGGCTTCGGCGCCTTGGATAGCCACTGGGGACCTGGCAACTGTAGGCATGCCCATGGGCCTGAAAACCCACAAAAGTATTACAGCTCTTGGAAGCATAGCTTCCTGTGTGTTCAGCTCATCTCTTCATAGAGAATAACGGGCAGAGAGAGATGGGGGAAAGGCATGGAAAATAATCCCGTTTATTACAGGAGCCTCTTTGGTTAAGTAGACATAGAGGAGGAGGGAGGGGGGAGAAATGGGCAACAGTGATTGGCAGTAATCAGTGACCTGTGAATACCTGCTATGCATGTACATGTGAGCTTGGGCACGTATCAGATGGTGGGGCAGAGGAACTGCCACCTTCTGGGCACAGCTGGGGTGCAAACCTGGGTTCATGTGGCTTGCTTTGGGGGGTTGGGAGTCAGGGTTGACGATCTGGGAAATGCCTACTGGGTTACTGGGGTTTCATCTGCTCAAACATTGCTAACCCTTTGTTCTCCATGCCCTCATTAAGCAACACCAACAAGCTGTCATGGTGCTAGAAATTGCTATGCATTTTGCTGGGGAAAAACTTTCTCATCAGTCTGATCCAGCAGCGGACCCTTTGAGCTACAGAATCAACCAGCCAGGCAAGATATGCTTCCTGCTGCAATAGTGCCATGACTGTTATGGAAGTAACAAATTTCTCTCTGATTAGTGGTCTGCTCTGTGGGAGAAATTCATCCTTGGTACTAAAGACTTAGACAAAAGTCTATGGCTGGGAAGGTCATAGGCTCTAGGAGGGAAGCTACTACTATGGTCTGTCTAAATGGACATGTTACACACATCAGATGGCCCTCTAAATATTTATGTTTATGACCACAGATTAGTAATTCTTTTTCAGTTGGCAGGGATGACTGGGGAGACTAAAAACTCATCAAAGTGTTGAAATAACACCAAAGAAGACATATATATTATCACCTACAAGGCTCAGGAAACAGAATAAGAGAGGGTGTGAAGAATATAAGAGCCTGAGGATAGAGAGGAATGCTGTGGAACACTGACTTCTAGACATGACAAGTCCTCCACAAGACTGGGCCCATCAACAGTATGTCATGGGTAGTGGAGGAGAGAAACCCCACTCCCAAAGATATCAAAGTAGAAGAGGTGCTAATTGGAAAGAAAGCGTTCAGTGGAAGGGGGCAGAGGAAAAGGGGGGCAAGGAAAGGTCAGGGAGGGGAATATGATCAAAAAAGCATTATGCATATAATAAAAATTATCAATAATTTTTAAAAGAGGGCTGGAGAGATTGCTCATTGGTTAAAGGTGCTTGTATGCAAAGCCTGATGCCTCAGGTATGATTTCTCAGTACCCGCATAAAACCAGATGCACAAAGTGGCACATGTGTCTGGAGTTCATTTGTAGTGGCAAGAGGTCCTAGGGTACTCAGTCTCTCTCTCTCTCTCTCTCTCTCTCTCTCTCTCTCTCTCTCTCTCTCTCTCATTGCATATAAATAATAAATACAAATTTAAAAAACTTATAAGAAAAATGTGCTCATTTTTTACTTTTATTATTTCATTCACTGTAAGATTTGAAATAATCACATGGATCATTTTAGTAATTGATCTGCCAAAAGAAACATGATTTGTCTCATAAAATCTGGCAAGAGCTTATTGTTTATATTTTGAAACATGGGAATTATTTGAGGGAAGTTCTAGAAATATTTTGCCCTTTGATGAAGTGTGAGGACCAGAACAGTTTAATAATTATTCATTTTATTCAAAGGGGTTTCTTCCTATCTCTCCAGAGCTAACTATGAATATGCCACAAGTCTGTTATCTTTTCCTCATGACACAAGTCCCCTCACCGTTTGTCACAGCGATTAGTGTCTGTTGTGGGTTTGCTCGTTAACTTGAGATTTATACCCCTTGGTTAGATGGTAAGCAGGAATTGCCAATTTTGTTCATGCTACACACCTAGTAACTAAAATGGGGTCTAGAATGTGCTAAGTGCTTAATAAACATTTGTTAAGTAGTGTGGATCACAATGTCCATGAAAAAATACCTTAGAGAGGAAGTGATGGCTGTCACAGGTTTAGTCCACAGGATAGCTGTCATAGATGGAGATATAAACTTGGACATACTTGGGACCAATTCAACACCATTCTTTGTTAGATGTGTTACCATCAGGCATTCAATGTCTTCAGTGTTCACTTCTGGTATGTACAAAACAGAAATAACAGTAATCACCTAATAAAATAATCATAGTGATTACATGAGATAAAAGTTACAAATGAACTTGTGAAAACTGCTAAGACAGAAGCATCAGACTGCATTAGGTGCTGGGCATACATGTCACTGACGGGCTAAGTCCCTGAGTTGCACTGAACACTAAGCTCACCATATCTGCTGAAGATTTCTCCTTGATGAAGGCTCATTCTTCACAGCAGATACCATTTCCATGAACATACCATTTTCCAGGAACACACTATTTCCATGAAACATCAGAGATCAGAGTGCTCAAAGAAATCTGATAAAGAGCTTCAAACCTCTATTCATAGCTGCACTAACCTATATTCTTTATCTCCCTTGGTATCGCCAAGCCTGCCCTATATACCTTCCTTTCCTGTAGATGGAGGTTATTCTTGCCCCATAAACACTGGGTGCTCCCATAGATTTGCCTTACTCAATGAGCTATAAGTAGACATGATGCATGCCACACCAATGTGGAAACCTTAGATGTGTTGGCATGCTTTGGCTTTGGCATCCTTTTGAGCTTCTGTCCTCTGTTATGAGAACAGTATGCCCTAGTTAGTGTATTCTCCTTGGGCCTGCTTCTGGAATGAGAATCCACATGCCTCTAGGTCAAGCCCAGGCAAGCAAGCCCAAAAGAGCTGCAGCAGACCACGGCCTTCATGAAATGTGAGCAGGATGTTTGTTCCAGCCATCGCCCCATCCAGGTGGTGGGTTACTTTAGCACAAAGCAATGGATGCATCAGGGTCCACTCTATGACCACATGATCTGAGGCTGAACTATCTGTCTTTCCTAATCACTTCATGTAATTCTGATGATAGGTCAGATTGGAGACCCCCTCTCCTAGGCTATTCATACCTCTTCCTCCTTCCTCCACCTGTCCCTATGAGCAGGCCACAATTCCTATAGCTCTGTTAGTAGCATTCTTGGTTGTCAGGCCAGTAGGACAAGGGAAAAAACTCCCCTCTGCTTTGGAGATGGTGATAAAATGTGAAGCCATAGAGATGGAATTAAATCAGAGGTTCCAGGGTCACCTGACCTTTCCTCTCCAGTGCTTTATTGGGAATGTGGAGGGGTAATTTATTACTATGAAAGCAAGAGAAAACCTGTGGAAGGACATAGTCTATTATAGGCCAGATGGTTTGGATTTGCATGTAGTAATTATTCTAGCTTTTGACAGAGCCTAATAAGCTTGCCGATGTTAGCCACTAAATTATTATTGGTTAATCAGTATTGGGCAGTTCTGCCTGCTGACAGGGCCCGAGGCCCCACAAGGGGTTAGAGTGCACTGGTGACACCAAACCTGTGGTTCCAAGGAAGGCTCTTCATTTTACCCACAGCCTCTCAGTAACAAAGCCAGACACTCATCCCCCAGATTCTAAATAATGATGGCATTGAACACTGACTACTTAGAATTAAAACATATTCAAAGCCTAGCAAGGTTCCACTTATTTTACATAAATAAGAAAATATTTCATGTTCATAAAATTCAGAGACAACCTCAGGGATAGTCAAATCTATAACAAATAGTACTGTTTCTCTCAATGTTGGTGATACCATATCTGGCCTGGCTTTCTAAAAATTGATTCTGTCTGCTTTATTGAGATACACTTGGTAAATAAAATTGCATATATTTATTGTGTATAGCATATGTTCTCATACATTATGAGAGAATTACCATTTTCAAGCTCGTATATCCACTTCACATAGGTAAAGTTTTGTGTAACACGAGAAAAAGCATTTGAAATCTACTCTTTTTTTTTTTTGAAATCTACTCTTCACCCAATGTTATGTCTTTATTTATTGACATAATAAACTCTGGACTAAACTATTATCTTTCTACTTCTCCCACTCCTAACATCTGGTAGCTAATATGCTTTCCTCTGCTATGGGTCCAACCTTTTCAGATTGCACAGTAAGAACATATGATAAAATTGTCTTTCTGTACCTGACTTATTTGACTAAGCATAATGCTGGAGAGTTTCATCTATGCTGTCACAAATGACAGGCTTCCCTCTTTTTGAAGGCCAGATAATATTCCCATTATACACCTCATTCCTCAGTGAGCACTTGGGTTATTTTCACATCTTGGCTCTTGTGAATGATTGAATGAACATGGACAAGCAGATATCTCTATGAGTTTCTGATTTCATTTCCTTTGGTTACAAACCCCAAAGAGGAATGCTGGTTCATGTGGTTGTTCTGTTAAGTTTTTGAGGAACATCCATAGTGTTTCATAGCAATAATTTACATTCTCATCAACTAAGGACTGGTGGATGATTTTTAATACATATTTTTAATTCATTTGCAAGCAGGGAGAGAATGGGCACACCAGGGCCTCCAGCCACTGCAAATGAATTCCAGACACATGCCCCACTTTGTGCATCTGGCTTTACGTGGGTACTAGGGAATGTAACTCAGGTTGTTTTGTTTTGCTAGCAAGTGCCTTAACTGCTGAGCCAGTTCTCCACCCGGAATAATTGTTTTTGAAGAAGAAACAAGGGTGGGAGAGAGAAATAATTTAATTATTATTGGTGATATAAAAATTACCGTGTTTTTGTTCCTATTTTGGCTTTCCTGGGTTGAACTTCTTCAGCAGTAACTTACCGTTCTCTTCATGCTGTAAAAATAAAATTCCCAGAGTCACAGTGTTATAGTTAATTTTACAGAAAAGGGGTTATTTTATGTGTTCAGCTCTGACCAAGAGTACTTTTTGAGAAGCAAATCATTATAGAGCTTGGTGCTAATCAATTGGTATCCCGGAAGCCTTTCTTTCACTACATAGGGACCTGAAAGATCCAGAGGTACAATCATTCATTTTGAGTGATGGATATATACCAAGTCTCTAGTACATCCATATCATCAGCACAGGAAACTTGGGAATATTTTATATTCAAATGCATAGAAATGGAGGTATTTCAAGCCAAAAGCTACGCAAATCCCATTACCCCTTGAAAATAGAGGTCTACATTCCTTTGAGGTAGTTTTCCTCAGCCTCTCTCCCTCAGGACTCCCAGAAGTTTGAAATTGATAAGTATCCAATTACCCTTTGCAGAGGAACATAATAACCAGTACTTATATTCACTTCATTTATTCTTTTTTTTAAGCTTGGCTGTCTTAAATATTACTTAGATAGTAAAACATCAACCTGAAAGCCTTGAGGAGGGGTCCAGAATATTCTAGCTGATGACCATTATGCCTCATTATGGTCATTGCTGTGAATGCTATCACAAAAGGTACAGGGACAGAGTTCAGTGTGCCACTTAGTTGAATAAAAAGTAGGCATAAATTTATTTTCCTGATACTTGCCATTTCTTCTAAAAATGAAGACTAAAATATCTAGTATTCTATTGTCACAGAGTCATGTAAGTCTTTTTTTTAGTGGTAAAAGCATATGAAAACCTACTTATAGCAAATATTTTCCCCCTATAATCTAAATAAATGTCACACGTTTCCACCTGTGGTTATGGAGTTCTGGGTAAGCTCAACAGGATAATAAGGGCACGATGGTATAAAATCCCACAACCTGGAGGTTTCCCAGTGAGATTCCAGACAAGGCAAGGATGATAACTCTGTTTCAATATTCTGTTGGATGTAATATTTAATTTAGCAAAATAGGGAAGGGAAATGAAAAGATATATAGATTGGGAAGAAAAAATGTCCTTGACATGATCATCTTCATAGAAAATCTGAAAGAAATTAAAAAAAACTCCTGAGATGAAAAAGTAATTATAGCAAGAATGCAGGATATGTTAAGATATAAGTCTATCACTTCGAAGCAAAGTCTATCATGTAGAGTCTTTTACACCAGCAATACAAAGTGAAATTTGAGAGTCAAACCAAGAACATTCTATTAGAGCCATCCCCCAAATGAAATACTATTGATAAATATATAGGAATAAATCTAACAAAATATGCATATGTAGGATCTATATGAGGATAACTCCAAAATCCTGATGAAAGAATGCAAACAAAAACTAAATACATAGTGGAGAGATAATCCATGTTCACAGAGGGAATGACTCAATATTGCCAAGAATTCAAATCTTTCAAGCTCAATGTCTTTATTTAATGCAATCCCACTAAAAATCCCATCAGTTTTTGTGCACATGAATACATTTATTTTAAATTAATATTGAGATCCACACAGATACTCATTGAAGGAGTATAAAGCTAGAAGCATGTCAGTATATAACATCAAGACATCAAAACAGTATGGAGAAAACAACCCTTATGTCTCACATTTTCAGAACAGTCAAGACCAGCACAAGGAACACTGTGTTGTTTTCTTGTAGAAGTTTTATAGTTTCTTACTACATTTAACTTTTGGTGTGTCTATAGTTTATTTTCATTCTTCTGCACATGGATAATTAGTTTTCCCAACAACATTTAACAGAGGAATCGTACTTCCTCCACTGTGTATTATTAGCACCCATGTCAGAGATTAGCTGCTAAGATATATGTCTGAGTTAATTTAAGGGTCCTCAGTTTTATTCTCGTGTTTGGTGGATCTGTTTCCATGTCATTACAGTATTATTGTGATCACTACAGCCTTGAAATACAGTTTTAAATCAGTGTACTATCTTCTGTTCTCTTCTTTCTCAAGACCACCCATCTGGTATATGTTGTAATTCCACATGAATTTTAGTATTGTTTTACCTCTTGTAAAAAAAAATTCACTCCATGATTGGGTTACTATGGCCACTTTGATGTTATTACTTTTCCAATGAGTCAATATGGGTTATCTTTCCATTTATTTTGATCTTTTTCAATTTCTTTCATTCAAGTCATATATTTCAGTGTTAAAATATTTCATCTCCTTGGTTAACTTTATTCCTGATTGTTTATATTGTTTTGTGAGGTTTTCTTCTTCATTTTCTCTCTTGCATGTGTAAATGTATGTTGTGTACATGAGTGTGCATGTAGAAGCCCAGAGGACAACCTCACAGGTCATCCTCAGCTACACTGTCCCTCTCTGTTTGAAATAAGGTCTATCATTGGCTTGGAGTTCACCCATTAACTAACCTGGCTCGCCAGTAGGCTCCATCCCATCGCCCTCTCACCAATGCTGGGATTACAGGTGTGAGCCGTCATGGCCAGCCTTTATCTGGTTACTGGGGATAACATTGCAAGCAGTTTACCAACTGAGCTATCTTCCTGTCTCAGGATTGTCTTAATTTATTTTTCAGGTTGTTTTCTATTGATGTATAAAAATACAATGACTTTTGAATACTGGCTTTGTATCTTGCAACTTTATTTAACTAACAGTTTTTTGGCAGAATTTTTAAGGTTTTCTAAATTTGACCTCTTGCCACCTGTAAACAGGCAATTTAACTTCTTTATAATTTGGGTTTCTTTCCTGCCTAATTACTCTGGATAGATCTTCTTATTTAATAGAAATGACAAGAATGAGAATCCTTGTCTTGTCTTCTACCTGATCCAGGGTTGAGTATGAATGATACTAGTTGTGAGCTAATATCTTTATTATGCTTTCTTCTAAACCTAATTTATTGAGAATTTTTGCTATGAAGAGATGTTGCATTTTGTCAACTGTTACTTTTACATTTATTGAGATAATCTTATGAGTTTTATCCTTTATTCTGTTCATATCATGGAATACACATATGTTGAACCATCCTTGTATCTCAGGAAAATTCTGCTTGATCATGTCATATAATCCTAGATTTTTCTTGAGTATTTTTGCATACACATATGCTAGAGATCTTGGATTATTTTCCATTCTTATTATATCTTGTGTGTGCATGTGTGTGTATGTGCAAAAGCTTGTGTGCGTCTGAGTGTATGTGCATTTGTGTGTGCATGCATGTAGAGACCAAAGGATAAGCCTTTGGGATCATTCATCAGGAGCAATTCACATTCATTGAGACAGGTTCTCTCAGTGGCCTGGATCTTACCTAAAAAGCCTATACCATATGGCCAGAGAGCCCTAGGGATCCACCTGTGCCTGCCTCCTTAGCATTGGAAATATAAACACATACAAGCCTGCTTGGCTTTTATTACATGGGCTCTGGGGATCAAACTCAAGTCCTCACGCTTGCAAGGCACGCACCTTATCCATTGAGCTAACTCTTATTACATTTTCATCTGTCTTTGAGATATGGGTAATGCTGACTATATAAAATGAGTATGGAAATGTTCCCTTCTCTTTAATTTTTTTGGGAGTTTTATGAATGATTGACACCAGCTTTTTAGTAAGTGATTGGTAGAGATTAGATGTAAACCTGATCCTGGGCTTTTCTTTTACTTGCTGTGAGCTGTTGAGTAGTAAGTCACGATGTCCTGCCCTCAGTGCTTTGTTCTTGATCCAGTCTTGCCAGGTTGCATGTTTCTAGGGATTCATCAGATTCTTCTGGGCGATCCACCTTTTGGGGTTTAATTATTCACAGCAGTCCCTTATGATTCCTTGTACTTTTACCTTAAGTTTGGCAGGGTTTACTTTTTTTTTTAAATATAAATTTATTGTCCATAATGAGTTACATTATTTAGTGGGCAAACCTTGAGTTGTTATCCCAAATTCCCCAATCCCCCCCCCCTCCCTGATCAGTTGTATATCCTCCTCCGTGGGCTGTCTGTATTAGTCCTTGTGGCAAGGGATCCTGGATATCCTAGTACTCAGCCTGGTCTTCCTGGCCCAAGTGTGTTGTTACTGATGGGTGCCATGCCTCTGGACCATCTCCCCCACCACAGCTCTCACAATCTTTCCGCCCCCTCTTCCCGCCCCTGAAATGCTCCCAACCATAAACTCTAGACACTACATACCTTAGTATTTACCAAAATAACCTAAAATATATCAACATATAAACCTGTTTATAGCAATATTAAGTACTGAAAATGTCTTTGATTGGGCCACTGCATAAACTGTAGCATGTCCTGAAAATGAACTATTACTCAACCTAAAAAAAATGGTGTCATAATCCAGGAAAACAAATGAAGGAAATTTTAATGCATATTACTAAGTAAGAGGAGAGAATATAAAAGGGACACATACTGTGTAACACTCTACCTACAGGGAATTTTGGAAAAGACAAAACTATGGAGAAAGTCAAAAGATGAGTGACTTCCTAGAAGTGTGGATGAGTAGAAACCCAGTTGTCACAGAATCATTGCTTATAAATATTTCTCTGCCTGAACTGAGAAAATTTGACATTCCTCTCAAAAAATTGATTGGTATAGAGAGGTATGAGTTTCTTTCTGGATTTATGTTCTTAATTTTCTTCCATTGGCCTCCATGTCTATACCACAGTGTTTTTGTTATTTTTAGATTTGTACTGAGTTTAAAAATTGGGAAGTATAAGTTTTCAACTTTGTCCTTTTACATATTTTTGGATATACTAATTAAGATTTATTTTTTAAATTTAAGTGCCATATTTTCTATTTTTACAAACAAAAATAACAAATTTTATAGGGCCATTTAAGTCTGTAGAGTCACTTGGTTAGTATTGCTATGTTGGGAATATTAAATCTTTAGTAAAGGGATCGATATAATCAAAGTACACTATATTCATGCATAAAATGCAACCTTACACAATTAATATACATGAATTTATATTATTTGAAAAAATAAAGAATTGTCTAAGCCTAGAACAGAGGTTATATTTCCTCTTATTTAGGTTGTCTTCACTTCAGAATACTTAGAATGCTTTAGCATGTTCAGTGTGTGCCTTTCACTTCCCTGGTTAAATTTATTCCTATATATCGTATTTTGCTCATCAGTTTTTGCAATATAATAATTTCCTTTATATCTTTTCCAAAATCGTTAGTCTTCGATGTGTAAAAACATAATTTTTTTGTGTGTATATTGTTTTGTACCTGAAACTTTGTTGAATTTACTTATTAGCTCTAGTAGCTTTTCTATGAACTCTTTGGACTTCTCTGTATATCAGAACATCTCATTTTCAAATAGAGATAATGATTTTTTTCCAAAGTGGAGGTCTCATTTCTCTCTCTCTCTCTCTCTCTCTCTCTCTCTCTCTCTCTCTCTCTCTCTTCTCTTTCTCTCTCTTTCTCTTGGTTTTTTGAGGTAGAGTCTCACTCTAGCCCAGGCTGATCTGGAATTCACAATGTAGTCTCGGAGTAGCCTTGAACTCATGGTGATCCTCCTACCTCTGCCTCCCTAGTGCTGAGTGCTAAGATTTGGCTTCATTTCTATCTAACTCTCATTTCTTTTTCTTGCCTAGTTGCAATGGCTAGGACTTTGAGTTTCATGTTGAAAAGAGCAGTGAAAAGAAGCATTCTGGTCTCAGAGAGAAAGCTCCAAGTTTGTTACCATTGAGTGGATATTACTTGAAAGATTGTCATAAACATCCTTTTAACATGTTTAGGAAATCCCCTTCTATTCATAGTTTTATTAGAGTAATTATTATTGAAAGGAACTGTATTTTGTCAAAGGCCTTTTTTCATCAGTAGAACTGTTTTTTCTTAGTATTATGATGCATTATGTTGCTGGCTTTCCCTTTGTTGAACCACTCTTCCATCCCTCTTATATTCCTAGGACAAATTTCTCCGCCGTGGTATATGACCCTTTAAATCTACTTTTGGATTTGATTTGCTCATACTCTGAATTGGAAATTTTTGAATTTAATTTCACTATTTAATTAATTAATATTAGAATTAATAGGAATTGTGGATGGGAAGTTCAGTAAGGTGATTAAGTATTCCATGCAAAGAAAGTGATGAATGGAGTCCTCTTGGCAATACTGATGTTTTCAACATGTGTCCCTCTATCTTGGTATTCTGATTGATATTTTTTAAAATATTTTATCCATGGCTTCTGGACAAACAAGATATGCTTATCACAATTACAGATGACAGAACTGACAGAATAAGAGAGAAAAAGGGATAAAAAGAGAGAGAGAAAAATCTATAAAGATTTCACAGGGTTCTGACAGAGCTGGGCTTGGGGACGTATCTCTTTTATCCCTACTTTTGGAAGGTGAGGCAAGAAGGTCAGCCTCATGTGGTGACTTCCAGGCCAGCCTGCACTAAATGAGACCCTGTCTCAAAAGAGGAAGGGATTAAAAAAATAAATAAATAAAGATCTCCGAAGTTTCTGACAGCCTGAAATAATCAGGCCAAACTAACAAAATGCATTTAAAGCCTGGGCTCCATCAAAGGGTTAGGGATGGAGGGGTGCAGGATTATCAACCATTCCCATGAAGTGAGTGGGATTAGGCTGACTGAAAACCCAATGTGAACTGAGCATTTGGAGGCTCCAGAGGAGGAGTGCAAGCTGGGCTATTGCTGATACTGTCATGTTCATGTGCACATGTGTGTGGTGTGGGGGGCTTGCTTAGTGCTGCTCTTGGCTCTGCAGGCCAGTCAACATCTGGAACATTTATTGCCTGCAGTTCTGGGTGCCAATTTTTAAGTGACAAACTGGAGACCATCCAGAAGAGAGTGACCAGGACAAAGAAAAGCTCAAAAAATCATGTCAGGCCAGGAAGTGTTGAAGGAACCAGGACTGTTTAGCCTGGAGGAGAGGAGATTAAGAGGGGGGTTTTATCATTGTTTTAGAGGCATGTTAAAGTAGAAATTGACTTCGTCTGCATATTACTAGAGTGGAGAAAACACCCTAGAAATGGAAGTTAAACAAAGGAAGAGATCAAGCCTCTGGAAGGGAGATATTTCCAATGTTGTAAGATCTGAAGCTTTATTAGGACCCATTTTGGGTGCTTGCTTGAAACGGTGCCTTAGCACTTTAGCTCCCCCACACCAGTTTCTGAGAAATCACACTCCATACCTCCTTGGTTATTATAGGAATACATTGGAGGCTGCACCTGACACAGCCATACCAAAGAGTGTTCACCTGGGGCTCTGAGACTTGAGAGTGAGGAAGTCAGGCTAGGTATGGACAAAGCTCTAACTGAAAGAATTAGGGATGAGCTACCAAGAGGATAACACTGATATATAGCAAGCAAAAAAAAATAGAAACTAGAAGCAAAGGGCTGAAGAGATGGTTCAGCGGTTAAGGCACTTGTCTCGAGTGCCCAAGGCCCCAGGTTCAATTCCCCAGTGCCCACATAGGCCAGACCCACAAGGTAGTGGCCCTGGTGCTCACTCCTTTCTCTCTCTCTCTCTCTCTCTCTCTCTCTCTCTCTCTCTCTCTTTCTCTCTCTCTGCTTGAAAATGAATAAATAAAATATTTTTTAAAAGAAACTAGAAGGAAAAAGGACTGAAGGAGAGGATAAGGAAGGAGAGGGGAGGGAGGGGAAGGAAGGAAAGTAGAAAGAGAAGCATTTGAGTCTTGAATTCTAGAGGACAGAGGCTCCCTGTGCTCTTGTCCTCTCACAGCATCTTAACTCACATCCCTTTGGATTTGTGAAACACCCTAGTAGCATTCCAAAAGCTGGGCTCTCTTATTTCAGAGTTGAGTTTTTATCACTTTCAATTGAAAGGACTGTAACCTCAACTGCTCAGGAGGTAGTGAGTGCTCATGTCTGGAGATATTTAAGAGAAACAGGACTGCCAACACCCACAATGAATGTGATGGATTTCTGTGATATGGGTGGAAATAGAAAAAAAGAGAAACAATTGGTCATGAGTTGATTTTTGAGGTTAGATGTATTATCAGACATTTATTGTGACAAATATCTAAGAAAAATTATGCAAAGGGAGAAATTTACCTCAGGATTTTAGATACTTCAATCCATCATGGGGAGGGTTATGACATAGCTTCATCATAGTGGCCAGGAGAGAGAGAAAGAGAGAGAGAGAGAGAGAGAGAGAGAGAGAGAGAGAGAGAAGAGAGAGAGAGAGAGAGAGAGAGAGAGAGAGAGAGAGAGAGAGAGAGAGAGAGAGAGAGAGAGAGAGAGAACCTATGCTAGTACTTTCTCCTTTTTTTCCCCATTGGTTCCACCCGGTCCCATCCCCAGCCTTTGAGATGACACCATTATGCCACCTACATTCAGGGCAGACCTTACCCCCTGAGTTAATCCTTTCTGGAAATACTCTTCCAGGCACTCCGAGAAGTGAGCTTAACTAATTTCCTAGATGCTTCTCAAGCCAATCAAGATTAATCATTACACCACATTATAGGTTTGTTATTTTTGTCAGTTTTGTGTATTTAACATTTTCACTGAGAAAAAATGGTATGATCTAACAGCCATACCATCCTGAATGCACCTGTGACGGTTAGGTTTTATTGTCAACTTGACCTTTTTAGTAACATTGGGTGGGTCTCTGGTGTTCACAGGAAGGCAACCCCCTCAGTAGGGCAAGGAAGAGTGTGTTTGGAGTGCAGGAGACTGAATAGGGAGTCTCTTGGTATTACCATGCCCTGTTATCAAAGTCAATGGGCAACTACAACACTCCGATCAAGGTTGTGTGATAAATGGTCCAGATCCATCAGGAGTGAAAGTATGGGTCACTCCTCCAAGTAAAGAACCAAGACCTGCTGAGGTGTTTGCTGAAGGTGGAGGAAATGCAGAATGGGTAGTAGAAGAAGGTAGTCACAAATACTAGCTAAAGCCACGTGACCAGTTATAAAGACAAAGGCTGTAACTGCCATGAGTAGTTTTTTTTGTCTTAATTTGCTAAGAATGCTCATACATATGTACACCAAAACCTTTCTTTTTCCTCTATTTCTCTATTTTGTAATTAATATTGAGATTGTATCATTAGTTAATCATTGTTGAATTTATATTTAATTTATTACATATTAGAAATTAAGCATTCCTCAAGGGACTTTGTGTTGTGTTGAGGGGGAATTATGCATTTGCAGTTGTACCTGGGATAGTTATATCATGTTAGGTGGAATTATGATCTTGTTATTGTCTTCAATTGGAAATTAAGTATGATGTAACGAGATATGGTTTGATGTTAAGTTGACAAGGGGTGGACTTTTGATGGTTAAGTTTTGTTGTCAACTTGACCTTTTTAATTATCTTGAATGGGTCTCTGAGGACGTTAATAGGAAAAAAACCTCTCAGTAGGAGGCAGGATGTAAGGAAGCTCAGGGAAGCTAGAAATGAGCATCTCTTCCTGGGAGGGCAGTGCAGAAAGGAAATTCCAGAGACTTAAAAGCCAACAAGTCTGGGAAAGGGTTTTAAGACCCCACCCTAAGGCCATATAAAGGTGAAAGAAATCTCTCTCTTCTGCCTCCCTGCCTGCTTGGCTGCTGGTGGTTGTGCATTAAGATGAAGCTTGCTCAGCCGTCTAGCCTGGGCTGAAGATAAGTGGTTCCCCTGGAAGCCTTTAGGTCTTCAGTGCTTCATTGGGACTGCTGAGGCATCCAATCATGTGCACTAAGCGGCTACTGGTTTCTTGACTCTTGGGCTTGCAGACTTTAATTGTGGGACTACCATAGGGTAATTAAATAAATTATGTGTTTTAAAACTTCAATTTTTTCTGTTGGTTCTGTTCCTCTAGAAATTAACACAGCACCTGATCTCAGAAGCTGATCTTGGATGCTAAGCAGGGTCAGACCTAGTTAATACTACAAGGGGAGAAAGAAACATATTTCAATACAGAAAGAAGTTAAACTAAATCAGTGGTTATCAAACATATCAAATTCCTCTGAGCAGATTTAGAACAGAAGGCTCTAAGACCTTACCCTTGGAATTTCTGACTCAGTAACTCTGAATTGAAGATCCTGGCTATCAGCTAGGTAAAATAATTGGTAGATCAAATGGCATTCCAGGCATCTTCTAAGTCTTAGACCCATGGGCTTAAGGGAACCAAAGGCCAGAACTAAGCAATACCTTCAATTCTGAAATTGGGAAACAGACCTAAAGCAGAGAAGTCATTAAGCTATTTGTTAAGTGGCAGCAAAGGAAAGTTCAAAGATTCGGAAATCTCATGCTTTCTGTCTTATCACTGATTTTGTAAATTATAAGTCTTCCTCATTGGGAGGCTGATATAAGAAACATCAAATTTCAGTCTAGACAGTTTGGTTAAACCCTGTTTCTAACAGTTATTAAATCTCATGTCTCAGTTTGTCTGTGCCCGGTTTGAGGACTGATGTTACAAATAGTTCTTGCACAATGCTGAACACAATGCTGAACACAGGCACACACCAGGCAAGATTTTTCTGCTAGTTTGTTTTTTCACTCCCATTTTGTTAGTTTAGGAATACTAGTCTAGGAAGACCTTGAACGGTTATTAATTGTTGACAGGAGCAGGGGTAGAGTACTTCCCATGTCTGTTTTGAGCTTCATGTTACCTTTTTCAGAGTTACGACTTCACCCCTGGTGGGTCACCCTGACTACAGTCATGAGTGTAAGTCATAATCTCAATAAGGGAAGCTTAAATCAAAGGTCAACCTAGTTAAAGCTGAAGCATTCTTCTTTCTTTTCTCCCCTGCTTGATTAATTTATTTACTTAACTTATTTTTTCTTCTTCTCTCAATCTTCAAATAAAATAATATCTTTCCTTAAATTAAATACATAGCAAATGGCTAAGGGAGATGTGGTGGCTTTCAGTGTAACTGGTAGATATTGTGGATGAAGCAGTTCTAAGTTCTGAAAAAGTAAAGATAGGGATCTGAAAAAGCTAGGTCCAGGAGTGCAGGGTTTTTCTGCATTGTTTACACTCTATTCCTGCAGCCACTGTAGCATCTGACACTTGATTGGTTTATAATAAGTATGTACTCCATGGATAATCATTCAGGGAATGGCTCATAAAGACCTTGTGACAATCTGGGCTCAAAGTGCAAATTAACAACTAGTAATTTCTTCAAAAATATAAAACTTGAAAGTTTCCTTAAAAAAATTTTAAACAGAAACATTGAAGTTAATCACAAGGTCAGAGTCCATATTTCCTATGGCCTAGAGAGCTATTCTAAGAAGTAATGAATAATCATCAGCAGCCACCAGAGAAAGAACAAGAGTGTGAGAAATGTTGTATCAGTTACTTTCTCATTTCTGGGAAAAATACCTGACTAGAAGTAGCTTAGGGAAGAAAAGAGTTTAATCAGCTTATACTTCCAGAGGATAGGGTTCATCATGGCAGAGAAAGGATGGCAGGATGTGGAAATCCCAGAATCACAACATCATGTGAGTAGAGAGGAAGAAGAAAGAAAGAGGAAATACCAAGCAAGGCTACACTATAAAACTTCAAGGCCAGTGGCTCACTTCCTGCCCCCAGTGATTCACTTCCTGCGCCCATGACACACTTCTTCCAGCAAGGTTCTTCTTCCTAACTTTAAGTAATACTGTTTGCTTGGCTATGGATATGGGGCTGAGAATTTAAGATTTAAACTTAAAAAAACCTCAAAGGAAGTTTAACTTACTGGCCCAGAGACTGGCTTTTCATTATGGCCCAACTGTTTTACATTAAAACAATGGAGAGATGCCTGAGGTGTTTCCACCCAGGATGGACAGAAAGATGGACTGTGCAAACTCTTTGGAAAGGAAATCGCTGAAAGAAAGGAATCTGCTTTTCAGATTCACATCTATTTTGTCCTAACAACATGGCTGTGTCTTGCATACCTGGTATTGCTTTTGGAAGCATGAGGAATGCATGCATGGAGTGGGTCGTGAAGTGCACACGGTCCAGGAGCCGCTGCTGAGAAGCAGTATATGGAATAGGGCATGAAGTCCCTGATTGGCAAATAAAGCCATTGGAAGATGGACCGTGGTTTGCAATGGAGACCCGAAGATGTTTTAGACATACCAGGATTTTGCAAAGGCTACGAGGGAGCGCTGTTGGCTTGGGATGGAAGTTTTCCCAGCTACTCAACCAAGCTGGAGGGACAGAATCAAAATATCCGGAGACTGTCAGTCACTGGTTGTGATATGGGACTTAAATTGCAGATGTTGGGTGTTTGCCTAATGGTTGTTGAGTTTGCATTGGCCTAGTCTTTCCTTGTATGCCTCATTAAAGTTGGAAATGTTTACTCTGTGCCATTATATGTAACTTGTTTTGATTACAGAACTCTAAGTTAAGGAGCTTGCCTTGTGTTTTGGGAGATTATGAATTTCCAGTTGTACATGGGATAGTTATATCATTTTAAGCAGAATTATGATCTTTATTAGTAATTAGGTATGATGAAAGGATATATGGTTTGATGTCAAGTTGACAAGGGGTGGACTTGTGATGGTTAGGTTTTGTTGTCAACTTGATCTTTTTGATTATCTTGGGTAGGTCTCTGAGAATATTTACAGGAGGGCAGCCTCTCAGCAAGGGGCAGGATGTAAAGAAGCTCAAAGAAGCTGGAAGTAAACATCCTTTCCTGTGTGGGCCACGCAGGAAGCAAATTCCAGAGACTCAGGAAGCCATTAAGTTTGGTATAGGATTGCAAGACCCCACTCTAAGCCTATATAAAGGAGAAGAAATTCTCTCCTTGTCATCCTCCTGCCTGTTCCCTGTTCTGTGTGTGTGGTATAGGTGATGGGTTTTTCTCTCTTCTTGGACCTGTGAAAGAGGGCCAACCTCTTTTGCTGTTACAGAACTTCCCCTCAATCTATAGTTTCAATAAATCCTTTCCTCCCCCAAATTGTGCCTGGTTTGGCGATTCATCCCAGTGGCGTGTGGCTGACTATGAAGTCTTCTATAGAAGTGTGGTCCAAGATGACCTGTCCATCTGATGATGTCATCTGGGTCAGCTCTACTTGAGGAGGAAGTCTCCCCTGCTAGGATTGCATCTTCACCTCTCAAAAGTTGTAAACTGAGGTCCCTTAAGATAGGGACTCACAGGTTACACACTTGTGCACTATTTATTTCCCATATTAGCTAGCTCTGCAACAGAGCCACAGAGGATCTGTGAACCCTGGACAACATCTCAAAATTCACTGGTCTACCCCAGGATTCATTTGGTTAATTCTTTACCACCACTAGAGGTCAGGGTTCAGTTATTACTACAGAGGGTTGAACAAAAATGAAGGAAGGGGCCAGTTAGCACTCAGACACCTCAGGTGGGATTCTCTGGAGACATAGTGAGTTGTGTGTCATGTTAAGAGCAAGGATGGAAAGGGTGAGATACTCAGGCAAGTAGGTTGCCGCACGACATCATTAAAAATTGACCTCAAACAGAAACTTTCTTTTTACTTTTGTTCTTATTTTTAATTGGCAGGGCCATGTTGTCTATCCATCATTGATGTAGTGCTTTTTTTAAGATAGAAAAATGATTCAAGCTCCAAAAGAAAATTATGAATTCCTACTTAAAAGTGTCTGAAATTACTGGCTTCCAGATTGAGCAATATAATAACTATGATAGCAATAACTATTATAATTATTAATAGATATTATTATTACTTTACTTAGGCACTTCACTTTCTGCTTTGGGGCAGCAGCAAGATGTTTTGCCCAACAAAAAACCATATAACAGGTAAGCACTCCTATTTTATGGACCATATTTATTTTAGGACTCTGAAGCCTTGCTTGTATGCTCCCCGATTCTTGATTCCATTACCCTAATTTACCCACACTTTGTAGGGTCCACACAGGTGAGGTAGAATGCAGATTACAGAGAGTAAACATTTATAGATAATTTATGTTTTAATTGGTTTTAGTCAATCTAGCCCAGGAGCTTTATGTATAAAATGATAAAATGATCATATACAATAATCCTCTGGGCAAAGTAGGGGGAGAGAATGTGGCTTCTGCCCTGTGAAATCCTACCACTTTAGGACCATTGTGGGAAAATTCACTCATCTACTGAAAACTCTTTTTTGTAGGAGTAGGGAACTGAGATCCATGCAGCATTTGCCTGGCAAAAATATCTGACAAGAAATATGGCTGAAGACTAATTATTATCACTTACATTTTAAAACATATTGTACACCCATCATACTGCTGGTGGGAATATTGTAGAAGAAAGTAAGAAAGTTGACAGTGGGGCTTCGAGGAGAATTGTAACTGCCAGTGATGAATTTATACGCCAGTGAGGGAAGGAAAGCAACAGAAGTTTTGGACCCACTTCAAACAAAGGCTTTTTAATATCAAATTGTTCTCTTATCCTATAGATCTAAATGAAATGAATGATGTTTTACTCAAGTTTAAGAGAAACCAAGACAGTTAATTACAAGACAAGAATGAATAAATGAAAAGCTCATTTATACCCATGTGTTTCTGTTTCTTTCTCCTCTTTTTAGTAAGTAGAAACTTTGTATGGATACATCATATGTCAGTACCATCATTTCCCTCCTCCCTGCCCCTACTCCACTGATGGCCCTCCTTACTGGGATTGCTGGTATTCACCATGGAGTTGTGGGTTATGAGTTGTGAGAGCCGCAGTCAGTCATTGGGAGGGGATGCAATTCCTCTGGAGAGTCCCTCCCACCCTGTGGCTCTTACATTCTTTCCACTCCCTCTTCCACACAATTCCTTGAGCCTTGGTGTGTGTGTTTTAAGTCTATTTTAGTGTTATTTCTGTTTCTTTAGATCTTATGAGAGATTATACTTCAAAATCATTAGCAATTATGCTTTTCTTTTAATAAATATAATTATGAAAACATTTGTAAAAATTGCCATAGTACCAGAAACAAAATCCCTCTATCATTGTTCTCTTGTTTTATTAAATCTGGGGTATCTACCTTTTTGGAGTACTTAGGCTATAATAGACCAATTTATGACAATATATACGAATATCAGCTCCTGGACCTACAAAAGAATAAGTAACTTTGTGCAGACCTAAACAGTGGGCTAGGTCACATCCTATCTGTCCATTTCATGTAGAATTTGGAGAAGACTTGAGGACTTGTTTATTCCATAAGGTTGTCTTTCTTTTGGATAAATACAGCTCTAGAGTTGTTAAGTCACCCATATGGAATGTACTTCTGTGTGTATGGCATGAGATTTTTTGCTATAAGATGAAGGCATTATTTATAAATGTTCAATTCCCAACATTGTTTTGGGAGTCAGAGGCAGGAGGTGGACAGAGTGAAGACACATTGTCCAGTAAACTAAGAATAGAATGTGAGGTTCTGCTTTTTCACTTTGACTACCGGCTGCTGTTTTGCAAAATTGGAAGCCAAGAATCAGAAGACTGGTTAACTTTATAAAATCCCTCCATTCTGAAGAGCTTCGTCCAAGGTGCCACTGTGAGCATTCCACACTCTTGGTGCCTGATAATCATTGCTGAGGAGGCTTATTCCTTCACAGGTCCAAACTTTAAATAACCAATAAGTCACACTAGAGAACCAAATGTTAACACAAACCTAAGGACAGAAGATCAATTAAAAGTTTATACCTATGCCCAAGAACTACAGTACAAATATCCAGTTTGTTTGTCTTCTTTGAAATCTTTGTCCACAACATGGCTTGTGACTAGGTGCAGCCCTGTGTGGTAGACATAGGAGTGTCCAATACATATATGACTGGAAAATTTGAATCCATACTACTAGTCTGACTTTTTACCTCTTGGTTTATTCCAAGTCAAACCCCAATTTTGATCTTCCCATTGTAGAAGGAGGAAAGTCTAATCTACAGTGCTTTTGTCAGAGTCTTCTTGTTTCATTAGATGTGGTCCTGTCACCATTGTCCTGTTCTCCTGATACAGGAACACATGAGATTGAGACCAAATCAAACAGATATGAAACAAAGTTGAGGTTTTTGGACTGATTAAATCACAAACTGTTGACAAGGGCTGAGTCCACACCTACACTCGAGATATTTTGGAGAGACCAGCAGTGTGACTCTATGTCTGGGGAATTCAAGTGAGCCCAACTGAAGAACTTTAAACCTCAGCCAAACCATCTCATTGATGGAGAACAGCAGTTTAGACAGCCTTGGACAGGAACAGGAGGGTCTCCTCCTTTCCTCTAGGGGTGAAAAGAGAAGCTTGGGGAGAGCCTGGACTCTGGGACAGTGCAGATGGCTCAGGATGGAGGGGGTGGTCCTGGAACCCAGAAAGAGAGCAAACTCCATAGTGGGCAGAACTATTCACCAGCCAGCACAGAAAACAGCAAAGGCTTGAATCCCTGTTCCCAAGCTCATTCCACATTCACGTCCACAGGAAGAGCAAGTGGATGCTCGTAACTGTCGGGCTCTGGGTTCAAGACAGAGAAACTGAGACCAACTGTTTCATTTTATGCCGACAGAGATTGGTGGGCTCTGAAGGACTAGAGCTGGGAAGGAAAGAGAGGGGGACTTGGGATAAAAGAAGCTAGAGGGGAGGAGGCCAAGCTTTGGAAAGCTGCACAGGGAATGGGGTGTTTGGGAGTTCTGGGAGACCATGGGGCCAGGAGGAGGGATATGGTGGCTCCAATGCAGGAATTGTACATATAAAGTTTCCACTTCTTAAAAAATAAATTTTAAAAATAAACAGAAGAGGGACTATTTGGAAAGGAGTTCACTGGAGGGCAATGGAGAGTGGGAACAAAAGGTATTGGGAAGGGATTATAATGAAATATCATTATGTTCAAGTATGAAAACTGTCAACTAAGAAAAATAAAATCATAAAAAAATTTTTTTAAAGTTCTGGGAAGAACAGAAGGGAACTGCCTAAGGTGAGGGTTGGGGGAAGGTGACGTTTTCCTCCTATCAGTCAAGAGGTACTCAAAGCATCATAGCAGGTGATTCCGGAATCCCAGACCTAGTTTGAACATGAGAATGAAGAGGAGAGCAGAGGTCTGGGACACTTAGAGTAATCCAATATTCCAGTTTGCAACTTGTATTCAGGAAGCCTTCTGCCTTTCAAAAATATAGTGAGTCCCTACTTGGTGCTAGATACTATTGTAGGCATGAATAATGAAATAGTACAAAGCCCCCATGGAATTTATAACGTAGTAGAACAGGTTAGTACTATTGTGGTAAGGATATTTACATATACTTAGAAACCATGAAATGTTCTTGCTGAGTAGAAACCCTTTCCATGTGTGTTCTGCAGAAGGGCTGCCCTGATGGCATATCCAATGCTGCTTTTTTTCTCTGCCCGAACCAATCTTTTGGAGGAAGTTTTTTGTTTGTTGTTTGTTATGTTCTTCTCTTCTCAAGAGTTAGTTTTTCCCTACTGAAGATTAATTGGAGGATGTCTCATCAGACAAAGGAAGAGTATTCCTCCCCTAATCACAGTTAAACAAAGTCTTTTGCCTCCCATGATCCCAAGCTGGGAGTTTTCCATTTCCTTTTAACAGACTATACCGAAGCACCTTCAAAGAGGAATGGAAAGATTGCTCTACCCCTGTGGCAGGGCACAGATGCAGACACTGAGATGGAGAGATGTTGTATGACTTATTTTATGAAGGTCTCCAAGTTAGTCATTGGTACTAAATTCCAGAAAAATTGGACTAGCGCTCTAACCCAGCTGCAGCACATGAAGTGTTGGCAAGAGATTTTGAGCTTCTCCAGGGAAGAAAGATACATGGATCCATCTTAGAGACAGGGTTGTCTCCCAAACAGTAATCAGATTCCTGTCTCGCATCCCACAATCCCACAGGTGTAAACCACATGAACAAATATGTGCTCGGGGTGAGGGTAGGGGTGGCGGGAGGCGATGACAGCTCTGGATTCATCATGCATCATCTCAGGTGGCAGCTGTGCATCTGTTACATATTTTGAAACCTCCCTCCCCTACCAGCATGGCAATTCCAGCAGATAATATCTAGGATCGACTAAGGAATAGTCATATGTTACCCAATGGCCTGAAATGGCTCAAGGAGATAAATAAGGGAAGGTGTTGGGGTTGAAACTTGTATTTCACCTCCTGACTTTCAAAACCATTTGGATGGAAACTCTGATTCAGTCTTGGAAACTGGACTTAATTAGTAGGAACCAGCCCTCAATGTGGGAGCTCTTGGACAGGCACTTTGGGTCCATGTTTCCCCAAGCTCCCTCACAACTACAGGGATTTGAACAGTTGCAGCCCATGGGACCCCTACAAAGTACTTACAGCCCATATGTGGCTAAAAGTGATAATCCCAACACGTTCTGCAAGAAGAAAAATTGTGCTGGGAACAGCCAGTCAAGCATTTGCTGAGTTTTAGTAGGAGGTGTGAAGAATATGGAACTGTGCTCGGGGTCATCCCTGCTGGCCTCACGGTTCGCCCCGGCATGTGTGAAGGGGGGTGGAGGCAGCGCTGAGCTCACATCCATCTTTCTGTGGCCCCATTAATCTCTCCTCTTCCTGAAAACCAACTTATCTTGCAATTGGTTTATAAAACCTCCCAGAGCTACAAATAGGGAGGCTGCAACACTGATGGACCGCTGTGCTAATTAGAAAAAGATGGTCCCCCTGGGAGGAAGACTTGCAGAAGGACGCCCCTTCTGGGAAGACCATTTAGTGAAGTCAAGATGCACCTTCTTTCAGGTAAAGCACACCTGGGGCAGGTCTTATGCTCAGCAGGTAGAGAGGGAGGACTGGGCTTCTGGACCCCACAGGCTCCCTCACCTAGCCCTCACAGCACTCAGTGGCCACAACAATAAGACATCTCTATGGGGAATGAACCAGCTTCCAAAATGGAATTCACTGTCTTCTAGCCAAGCTCCTTTGCATCTGATTCCTGCATTCTTAACTCTCTGCACTTAACAAATGCCATCCACGCAGGATCCTCTCAGACACGCCTCATCGAAACATAACAGTGCCAAACAGCAACTACTCGCTGTCAGTCACACTGTCCTGTTCAGTGAAGTCATGACCAGCTTTTTGGAGGAGGCAAATGCTTTCCTCACCACTCTCTCCTGCGACATCTCCACCCCCCAACATTTTCTTTGTATCTTTAGGTTGATCAGTTTTAATTTCATATCTCTCCAGATATTGGGGATAATTTTATGTCTTGTTTTTTTTGACATTAGTTGAAGGTTGCTTCTAATCTTAATATGTGTTTTCATTTGATCTTCTTATGTCTTTAAATATCCCTGCTTCACCTGTCCATAACGATTGCACAATAATAATAGGAGAGTTGATGGAGCAGTTCCCATGTGCTCTGTGCTGTCTCATGTGTTTTGTAAGAATAAGTACATTTTAATTGTCACAAAAGTTTAATGAGATGATATTATTTTTAATCTCCATTTTAAAGTGTTCCATAGAAGACTGGTCTGTCTTGCTAATGATATCCTAGTCTGGGAATACTACTTCTACACTGCTCTTATTACAGGGACAAGCTTAAATGTTAATCATATTACTATCAGTTGGCTATAGGTGATTAGGACAGAGGGGATACATGAACCCACCAGTGCAATGATCTAAAACCTCCAGTTAACTCATAGGGAATTTAAGCTTCGTACATAGTAGAGGTAGGCCGTTGAGCATGAAAATAAAAGGCTGAGTTGGTGCTTGGCAGATACACAAGGTTAGAGGCTCTGATCTAGCAAAGACTCTGACGTGGGGCTGATCGTGGTAGCCCATTGGTCATTAAACGGCCTATCTTACAGCTGAGCAGATAGCCTCTTGGCTGAGAGTAATGCAATATGGTATTGTCTGAGCCTAAAATAGTTAGCATAATTTCCATGAGCCATGAAGAAAGAAGTCTTATCACTATGTTATGAGTAATGAATGTGGAGAAGGGTTCCAAGAGGGTGTTTATCAGGGTCATGAAGATGTCCCAACACAATGCAGAGGCTGGTGATCTAAAACAGTCCTTCTTGCAAATCCAACAACACAGAGGCTCTCAATACACAAAACAGATAAAATATTGGTCAATTTGTTTTGAACAAGGATCAAGGTACCTTCCTACCCATTTTCCTAAAGCTGATTGGTGTCCACTGGAATTGTGTTACTTGAAGATTTTGCTTTGTGGGGGGTGATTTAAACAATCACGAATGAGGAGGAAAGTTTACACCAAAGATTAGTTCGTGCAGAAGTCCTGTGGGCCCACACTGAGGACAGAGTAACAACGTCTAAGGCTTCTGCAGTGACTCAGAGGTGAGGGGATGAGAGCAGGGGAAGGGCAGAGAAAGGGCAGAGCTGCTGCTACTTTGAAGGATAGCCTGGCGGCCAAGTTTGTTATCTACATGCAGTTATTCTCAGTGGCTTGTGTGAATGTCTGGTCTTTATCATTCAATTAGATGGTCTTTCCAGCATTCTGGATGCCACAGCTGGCCTTAGCCTTTATTTAGCATGACTCCAGCTATGTAGTCATAAAGAACGGGCTCTAAGGCTATTCTTAACCTGGGTTTGATTCACAGTCTCCCCACCTGAAACACAAGCCAATGTTTATTGTAATATTGAATTGAAATAATTTTAATGAAATAACTGGTTACTTCAGAATTATCATAGGATAATATCAGAATATTGCGACATAGAAAGAACTGTTCATGTATGGCAAGAAATTTCAGGCACAATATTTATGTAAAAGAATGAATAAAAATTATACGGCTATATTTCTTCAACTTCATATCTGAATATATAAGGAAACCATGCTCTTCGGAGATAGATGGGCATGGGCTGCAAGAATTCTGGCATTCTGGAAGTCTATCTTATTGTGATTGAAACCTTGGAAATGATACTTCAATTCGCTTAATTTCAGTTTCTAGTACAAGGAGAAGAGCCACTTCTCACAACAGTTCTGTGGATCACAGAAGAAAACATGGCACAGACAAGGTCATTGCTTGGCATACAGTGGGCACAGGCTATATTGTTCCATGAAATAAGTGATTGCAAGCTGCTTTACCTCTTATCTCTGTTTCCTTATTTGAAAGGTACATAATTATATACCTTTAACAGGTTTTGACAGACCAAAGGAGGTAATGAGCATAAGAGCCTTTTGCACTCACAATATTGATTGTAATTATAGTAAATGGTTTGAAAAGGACCTGAACTGTAAGAATAGAGACATCACCCAAAGCACAGAGGCAGTGAAAAGGAGGCAGAAAATTCTACCCCTTTGTAAAAGAGGCAAAGGTGAGTTATCTGCCACAGTCAAAGCAGAGTAGCACAACAGTCAGCCAGAAAGAGGCCGGTGATGTGTGGCTTTCGGTTGGCCAGGAACTCTGTCTCTTTGGCAGCCATCCATCCAGGAGCTTGGGAGTTAAATGAAGAGAAAGAGTGCAGCTGTGTGTAGCTGCCTCAGAATTGTAAACTTGGACAACACAGATTTTGTCTGCATAATTAACTTTCTACAGTAAGAATTATTATTATTATTATTATTATTATTATTATTATTATTATTATTTTGAGGTAGGGTCTCACTCTAGCCCAAGCTGAGCTGGAATTCACTATGTAGTCCAAGGTGGCCCTGAACTCATGGCAATCCTCCTACCTCTGCCTCTTACATGCTTGGATTAAAGGAGTGTGCCACCATGCCTAGCTAAGAATTATCTTTGTACTAACTCACCAAAGAAGTTCTAGAGGTACTCATTCCAACACCCCATCTTGGTATTCCTCCTGTTCTTTAATGCAGCTGTTAGTCATTATGTTAAACATTTGTGTACATAGTGTGGTTGTGACTGAGTTAGATACATTTTCTGTAAATATTTCAAGCTGTCCTATAAGAAAAGACCATACAGGTAGGGACCATTGAATGAAAGCTTAAAAATGATAGCGAGTATGGCAATGGGTAGGGAATGTAATAAATACTGCTAAAAGCTTTAAAAGATGTGGAAGTATGACAGTCATCAATCACTATGAACTTTTGTTTATCAATATCTTCAGTTTTAGAACTTGGTCAGTGTGACATCACATTTCGCATGGTTCCCTGCCATTGCCTCTTTACTGTAGAGAATATATTTTGATGTTACCATCATAGAGCTGATAGCTACCACTGCAGCAATGAGTAAAGGAACAAGGAAGACCAAACCAAGGAGAGACAATAGATAAATAGCTAAGAGAATGAACAGCAGAATGAAGGACTAACATATTAGTTATTATCTGACTCCATGGAGTTATTGAAATGAGTCATTTGGGATGAAATTGCCCACAGATTTATGGAACACTTTAGGCATGTGCAGAAGGTTCAGCAGCTCCAACTTCATCAAACACTGAGTAGACAGCAAGACACACTTGGAAAGGACATTATTTCACCTGATCTTTAGACTTTTCCTGGACAAGGTCGCCATTGCCCACATGGAACTACTGAAGTTTACATTCATGAGCACTAAATACCATTGAAATTCAGTCCCTCACTCACAATAGCCACCTTAAGGATCTATAGCAAGTGAAAACTTGGAGCTTGAAAGAGAAAGCTTTGAATTTTATTTTTGTCTTTTTTAATTTTGAGAGGCAGTTTGGTGATGAGAAGAACTATGGATGGCACATGGAAGGAGATATCTGGACTTAAATTCTGGCTCTGTCACTTATGGTCTATGTAATCTTGACTAATTCAAGTTATATCCCTTGGGCCTCAGTTTGCTCATCTGTGCAATGGAGCTAACAAAACCGACTTTACTAGAGAGGATTATAAATTACATGTTTGTAAATTCCCTAGAAAACTCATGTGTAGCTGTCATGGTTTGATCCAGGTATCCCCCACAAACAAATGAATGTGTTCTGGGTAATTGATCCTCAGCTGATGGCAATTTGGATTTTACGATCTCGATGGAGCTGTGTTGTTGGGGACGGGCTTATGGTGTTATAAGCTAGCTTCCCCTTGGCAGAGTTTGGCACACCTTCCTGCTGCTGTTTCCAGTACTGTGGCGGAGGTGATGTCCACCCTATGCTCATGCCATCATCTTCCCTGCCAGGATGGAGTTTCCCCTCGAGTCCGTAAGCCAAATAAACCCATTCCTCCCCAAGCCACTTTTATTTGGGTTCTTTCTGTGAGGCAACTAGAAAGCTGACCACAACACCCACAAAAGCTAGTAGCCTTCCTTTATGCGAATGACAAGCATACAGAAAAAGAAACCAGCGAGACTGTCCTGTTTTCAGTATCCACCCACCCACACAAAATCAAAGACTTTGGAATAAAACTAACCAAGGAACTGTAAGACCTATTTAACAAAATCATAAAAACACTCAAGAAAGAAATCAAGGAGAACATGAGAAGATGGGAGGCCCTTCCATGCTCCTGGATAGGTAGAATCGATATTTGATAATGGCAAGTCTACCAAAATCAATATAGAGATTCAATGCAATACTAATAAAAATCCAACATAATTCTTCACAAAGATAAAATAAATTATCTCAAAATTCATATGGAATGGTAGAAGGCCCAGGATATCCAAAAATATCCTCAGGAAAAGAAACACCTCCAGAAGTATCACTATACCTGAACTAAATGAGGAAGGCAAGGGAGAAAAAGGGGAAGATTCCCAAAAAGCTTCTTTTTTTTTACATAAACATGCATTGTTTACTGTACATACATAAACATGCATAGTTTTACTGTACATACATAAACACACATGGTTTACTCTACATAAACACACACTCATAACTGGAGATTTCAGGTTGGAGTAATGGGGATGAGGCTTGGACTTCTTCCTTCTTTGACACCTAGTTTTTCCGAGCATGAAGTCACCTGTTTTTGTCAACATGGAAATCTTATTATGTGAGATGTGTTTCTTCCTTTACAGATTTCCTTCTTCAGGGTATATTTCAAAATCATTGCATTGGACTGCAGCTGATTACTGGCTTTTCTTTTTCTTTCTTTCTTTCTTTCTTCCTTTCTATTTAGTTTCTTTTGAAACAGATCATATGTAGCCCAGGCTGACCTTGAACTTATTGTGGAGCTGAGGTTGGTCTTGAACTTCTGATCCTTTTTCCTCCACTTCAGGAGTGCTGAAATTAAAAGTATATGCCCAGTTTATATAGCACTGGGAATCAAACCCAGGGCTTTATGCATGCTAGGCAAGTACTCTACCAACTGAGCTACATCCCCAAACTAGCTTTTCAAGTTTAGATTGTGGGCTTCTACTTGTGACCAGATAGCATGTGAATCAGTGACGAATGAATGAATGAATGAATGAATGAATGAATAACGGTGCTATTCAGTACAGGTTGATTATATTGAGCAAATTCTGATGAACAGAATACACAGATCTAAAATAGGAAGGGGAGAGACCAGTGCATCCCGGGCAACTAAAACACCAGGGCTGTGTCACTGCCGATCTGTGGTCATTGTTCAGGCCTGTCAATATGGCTTAGCCTCCTAAAGCTCTTTAACAAAATGTGCAGTTCAGTAACATGTCATAGAAAAACATCTTATTGATTTAGTCAGGCAGCTGGCCAAATCAGTTAAAG
>PVHP010016156.1:24044-36452 GCA_004024765.1 Zapus hudsonius | reverse complement strand
GAGAGAGAGAGAGAGAGAGAGAGAGAGAGAGAGATGGCGATGGGGCGGGGGACTGGCAGCCACACAAACCCACCCTAGAATGCTGGATGGGGAGTGGAGAGTGATCCTGGCCCTAGGCAGTCTGGGGTCTTGGGGGAAGGCGTGTTAGGGGTTCTCCGGCGTCGGGGTCGCCCGCCCGCGGGGCGGTGCTGAGTCTCGGTCGGGTCCGCCCACCCTCCCTTTCCCGCCGGCCGCAGATGCTGAAGCCGCTGGTGGAGAAGCGGCGCCGCGACCGCATTAACCGAAGCCTGGAAGAGCTGAGGCTGCTGCTGCTGGAGCGGACGCGGGACCAGGTCAGTCCCCTAGCCAGCCTCGGACCCCCGGGAATTCCCACCGGGGTGGGGACATCCTCCCCCAGGCCCTGCCCTTGGAGTCCCCTCCCCAACCCCCTCTCGCTGAGAACGCGAGCTGCTTGTAAGTTTCGCGTCTGGCTCTGGAAACTGCACTTGAGTTTCACCCTTCGGGTCTTCGAAACGCGGGCTTCTGCTCCCCAACCTCCCGGCTTCAGTTCTCGGTGATTTTCGCTCCCAGGGTTGTCGTTTCCAACACACGCTTCCACGTGGGAAGCGACTCCACTCCTTGGGGTTGGACAGTCTGGTCTCTGGGCAGCGCGCACGAGAGTTGGGGTGGGGGCGCCCGCAGCTCCCGTATCCGCCCTCCCTTCTTCCCCCTGCCACTTTCCCCCTCTCTCCCCACCCCCTCTGTCTCTGCACCCCTCCCCTCCCTCCTGCAGAACCTCCGGAACCCGAAGCTGGAGAAAGCCGAGATCCTGGAGTTCGCCGTGGGCTACTTGCGGGAGCGCAGCCGGGTGGAGCCCCCGGGTACAGCGCGGGGGTGGGCAGCGGGGGAGGGCGAGGGGCGCCCCGGGGGCGGGAGCCGGGGGGGGCGGGGGTCAGTGGGCGGGGGACTGACCCGCTTGGCCCCCAGGAGAGGTTACTAACACCCGCGCGTGTCTGTCTCTGTGTCTCCCTCGTGCTCCCCTCCTGTGCCTCCACCTGGCTTCCCGTCCGTGCGCTCGCCTGACCTCGGTACCTCTGCGCCCCGACCCTTCCCACACCCCTCTCGGGCCCCGGCCCCGCGCGCCTGCCCTCCCGCCGGCCGCTGCAGGGGTCCCCCGGTCCCCGGCCCCCGACGCCGAGGCGCTCGCCGGCTGCTACGCGTCGGGCTTCCGCGAGTGCCTGCTTCGCCTGGCGGCCTGCGCCCACGACGCCAGCCCGGCCGCCCGCGCCCAGCTCTTCTCCGCGCCGCGCGGCCACCGGCGCCCCAAAGCGCCCGGGCCCGAGCCGCTCGACCCCCGGCCCCCGGCCCCGCGCCCGCCGCTCGACCCCGCCGCGCCCACCCTCGGCCCCGCGCCGCCCCCGCGCCCCGCGAGCCCGCGCGGCGCCTGGTCTCCGTCCCTCTGCTCCCCTCGAGCCGGGGACTCGGCGCCCCTCACCGGACTGCTGCCGCCGCCGCCGCCGCCGCCGCCGCACAGACAAGACGGGGTGCCCAAGGGCCCCCCGATCCCGCCCCCCGCCTTCTGGAGACCTTGGCCTTGAGCTGGGCGGGGCTGGTAGAGACTCCCGCCGCGGGCAGCCGAGGGGCCCGAGGGTCCGGGCGAGGGCTTGGGAGGGGCGGCGGGGCGCGCGGCCGAGCGCGCGGGTGAGATGTGGTCTATATGAGAGTATCTATATAAATATATATTCCCCCGGTTCCTGTCCCTTTCCCTGTCCCCAGCCCGGTCGCAGCCCCTCCCGAGCCCCTAGTGCCTGGAATAAAGTGGTGATGAGCCAGGGGCCTCCCTTTATGTCGGTGCGCACACCCACTCCCTCGCCCAGCCAAGCTCTGGGTGGCTCGGACCTTGGGGACCGACAGGTAAGTAAAGACCTGAGCCAAGGCCGAGCGGAGAACAGACGCCAAAGGCCGGACAAATAGGCCATCGAGGGGGGAAAAAAAGCCCAAAATCGACTCTGGTGGGATTCGAACCCACAACCTTTGAATCGCTCACCGAATCAGCTAGAAGTCCAATGCGCTATCCATTGCGCCACAGAGCCTCCCGGCGTGCGCCCTCCTCTCCCGCCTTACCGGGAGGAGAGGCGGGCGGTGCGGGGCCCAGAGGCCGCCTCTCCCGCGTCGCAGAGCCTTCGCAGCGGCCCGGCCCCGCTCGCGCCCTCGGCTCCGTCCGGCTCAATAAACGCGTGTCCGCTGCAAGTTTCCGAACGTCTGGTTCCTGCGTGTCCGCCCCGCGAGCACGCGGCCCAGGGCTCGGCAGCTCCCGGTTCGAAAGGCCCGCGGACGGTGGCCCGCGCGTGGATGCGCCCTTGCTGTCTTAGGGGGACGGCGGGGAGGAGCGGCCGCCGGCAGGTAGCGTGGCCGAGCGGTCTAAGGCGCTGGATTTAGGCTCCAGTCTCTTCGGAGGCGTGGGTTCGAATCCCACCGCTGCCAGGCTGGGACTTTTTTGGGCGGATTTGCTTTGATGAGAACCTGTACTTGTAGATTTGCGTCTGTGAATCCCAACCAAAAATTGCCAGGGGTTTATAAAGTGACTTTTAATTGATCTCCATTTAAAAACATATCTAGAATCTTTTTATGTTTCAAACGGAGTGGAGCTCCTCACAGAGCAAAATTAGTCTCTTTAATTCTGTGCTTGGAGGCGCTTCAAAGCGTCCAACTACCCGAAACCTCAAAAGAGCATTTGAGCAACTGATTCTTGGCTGAATTATGGAAAATCTAAGGTTCCACCGAGATTTGAACTCGGATCGCTGGATTCAGAGTCCAGAGTGCTAACCATTACACCATGGAACCTCGTTGTGACTCCGTCTTCTGCAATTATATACATTCTTTGAGATCCAACTTCTGTGCCTCTCCCCCATTTTCTCATTTACCGAAATAAACAAACCAAAAACAAAAAAAGAAAAACAAAAAGAGGAACGTGACCACCGCTACTCGATGTGGTTACTGAGCAGCTGAAAATGAATTCATATTTTTTCACTATCTTGTCAAGCTGAAGGCGATACGAAAAGACACAAAAATTTACCAAAATGCTAATTCTAAAATGCCCATGACAAATTAAAATAAGTTTAAAATATTGTATTAAGGAAAAGATTATGAAAATGAATTCCGCTCTCGGTTTTTTAATATGGCTTCTAGATTTTTGAAAATTGATACTCGTGGTTAGCATTCGAACAAGGAAAATAGCGCGCTTTGCACTGGTTATAAAAAAAATTAAAGATTAAAAAAAAAAAAAAAAACCCAGACGCCCGAACAGGGACTTGAACCCTGGACCCTCAGATTAAAAGTCTGATGCTCTACCGACTGAGCTATCCGGGCTCTGGCAGTGCGTCCCTTCTCGTAACTAAAAGAGGGCCATTGCAAAGGTGCCGGCTTGCAGAAGCCCGAGGGTGTCGCGTGTGCGCGTGCAAAGCACCGTCTCGGGTCTGAAAAGGCGGCTGACCTGCCGCCTGCGCCTCCGCCTCCCTCCCGCAGCCCGGCGGCCGCCGAGTCCCCGGGCGCCTCGCCGGCCTGACCTGGAGGAGTCGCCGCGGGCCGCGGGCCTCCCGGGTGGACGGGCGGGTCTGCGGCTCCGCTGACCTAGATCCCGACCCTCGGGGAGCTCGGTTGCCGCCCGAGATCCGAGGGAGGGCCTGGCGCGGAAAGAACGCTCCCTGGGCCTCCAGATGCTTTGCGCCAGGACTCCGTCCGTCCCCAGACCGCCTCTCCCAGAGCAGAAACGAGCGCAGGAACCCCCGGCCGGGGCCGGAGGGCTGGGTGTGGGGAGGCGAAGGGATCGGAGGACCCAGAGCCCGTCCTCTCGGCCCTGCGGCGTGCTGAGACATTTGTATTTACCTGCTTCGCTACGGTCACGTGTGATGCATCAGCGCCTACAGCTCACCTGTGCATCGTGTGATTCACATGCATGATTCACACGGAGGAATCCCGGTGCTCTGATGGCCGGTCACCAGGAGGAGAGGGGCTGGGAGGGCGGGGGTGGGGGGCACGGTGCGCACAAAGGCCCCGGGGTATTGGCCGTGCCCCTGGCCAGGCCGAGAGGGGCAGAGTCCCAATCGTACAGATGTCACCTCCTCTTACCTCGCTCTCTGCATCTGGTCCCGCCTCCCCAGTGGATCGAGGCACCTGATTGCTATCCACCTGGGTGAGCCAGCCAGCGGGACCGGCTGTGTCAGAGGCAAGCAAACAAGTATTGGGGTGCCGGGCTGTGGGTGTGGAGAGGGAGGAAGCCTGAGCCACCTGCCGGGAGCTTAAGTGAGAGAGGGAGAGAGAGAGCTCAGGAGCATCCGGAGAGCTGAACCCTTTCTCAGGCCTATCCTTCCCCCCAGCGCCCCCTATCCCCCACCCTTCACCGAGTTCAGGCCTATCCTTCCCCCCAGCACCCCTTCCCCCCACCCCGCCCTTCACCCAGCAGCCCATCTTATCCTACCTGTCGCTCACCTCCTTGAAGCACCTGCCACTGTGTACGGCACGGTTCGGCCCCATCATGGCAGTGTACCGCCTGTGTGTGACCACTGGCCCCTACCTGAAGGCCGGCACGTTGGACAACATCTTTGCCACATTGGTGGGCACGTGTGGTGAGAGCCCCAAGCAGAAGCTGGACCGAGTGGGCAGGGACTTCGCCTCGGGGTCGGTGAGTCCATAGGAGATCAAAGCCGGGCCTTGGTGGGGCAGACCCGCGGGGAGATTTATTGCTGTTGGATTGGTTAAGTCTTGCTGAACTCCAGGTGCTGGCCATACTCTCATCATGCCGAGGCAGGGCTGCGCTGGAGCTCTGGGAAGGGGCTCTTGGCTTCCTGGCTCCTCCCTGCATTGACTCTGGGGTTTGGCCAGTCTCTTCCCCCCTCTGAGCCTGACTTTCCTCTTCTCTAGAGTTCTCTAGGGTTCTGTTCTTTTCCAGCCCCTACGATTGTTTGGGGGTGGCCCAATACAAGAGTGCCCTGCTGGCAAAGAGGGCAAGGAACTCCAGTAGCTCCCTGCCCACACGCTGAACGTGGTGCCTTCCGCCTGGATGGAGGACCACCCTTCTCTCATCCACCCGAGGGAACCATATGGGTCTGCGACTGTTTAGTTTTATATGCAAAGTAGGAGGAGCTGCCACAGATCATCCCTCAAAAGCTGCCGGAATAACATTGGTGGTTCCTGCATCTCACCTGCTTGCTGTCGCCCCCCACCCCCAGGTTCAGAAGTATAAGGTTCGCTGTGCGGCAGAGCTGGGGGAGATCTTGCTCCTGCGCTTACACAAGGAGCGCTTCGCCTGCTTCAGCAAGGACTCCTGGTACTGCAGCCGCGTTACTGTCACTACCCCGGATGGCACCGTGGTCCATTTCCCCTGCTATCAGTGGATTGAGGGCTACTGCACCATGGAGCTGCGGCCAGGAACAGGTGGGCTTGGAGATGTAGTTTTAGAGAGACCTGAGTGTTGGGGGATAAGAGTGGCCTTAGGATCCCAAGTAGATGGGCGTGCAAACGATGGATGCAAGGTGACCTCTGCTCTCAAGGAATTTACCACCTGGAAGGGAGACAGACGTGCAAACAGCTACTTTGTTATAATGTGGAGATGCTGTTGCCCCAACTCCATGAGGAATGAACAAAGAACAGGGCCTCATTCCCCGCAGGGAGTGGGGGGACGGCTGGGGAGGTTAGGTGAAGCGTGTAAGAGATGTTTGAAGAGGTTTATACGAAAATCCATTTCATCCCCACAGCGAAAACCATTTGTCAGGATTGTCTTCCTCTCCTTCTGGATCACAGGAAACGGGAACTCCAGGCCCGACAAGAATGTTACCGGTGAGGGTGGCCTACACTGACTTCTTTGAAAATAGATACGATTTATTTATAAGCAGAGAGATACAGAGACAGACAGAGAGTATGAGTATATCACGGCTTCTATGCCCCTGCAAATGAACTCCAGATCCATGCACCACTTTGAGCATCTGGCTCACGTGGGTAGTGGAGAACTGAACTCAGGTCATTAGGCTCTGGAAGCAAGTGCCTTATCTGTTGAGCCAACCCTCCAGCCCCTAAATTGACTTCTTGACTCATCTTTATTCTGACTTAAGCCTTATTCATACTGTTCCTAACCTGATCTCAACCTTGGGGGCCCAACCCAGAACAGGACACTCATTTTAAACCTAACCCCTCTAATAACAATGCTGAGTCTGGACCCAGAATATCAACATCCTGGGCTGGGAATGTCGCTGTAATTCAGAGGTAGAGAGCTTACCTGGCATTCTCAAGGCCTTGGGTTTGATCCCCAGTGTAAACCGAACCCAAATCCAACACTTATCCCCAAACCATCATTTAATCCATTCACAACCTCCAAAGGCCCCTAATAGAATCCAGATCCCAATGTTGGAATTGTCACTAATATTTGCCAATATTCATACATCCTCAAACCCACCATACTTTTTGTTGTTGTTTTTTCAAGCTAGGGTCTCGTTGACCTGGAAAGCATTATTGTAGTCTCAGAGTGGTCTCAAACTCACGAAGTCCTCCTACTTCTGCCTCCCGAGTGCTGGGATTAAAGGTGTGCACAACCATGCCTGGATCCTTTTTCACTTTTATTTTTTAAAACTTGGGTCTTACTATATGCGCTCAGGCTGGCCAATCTCCTCAGCCTTCATAGCACTGGGAGTGCAGGGGTGTGTCATCACATTTGGCTACCATGATGAGATCTTAATCACAAAACAAACCTTCTCTACATCAGTGCTACAGTAGGGGTTGAGGCTATGTGATTCAATGGCATAGCATGTGCCTAGCATATTCAAGGCCTGGGTTCCATTGTCAGTACCAAGATGAAAGAAAAGCTGTCTTTACCTGAAGTTCAGTGCCTTCATGGAGAAAAAAATCCAGTTGCTTGTCACCTACCCAGAAAGTAGGGAGCTTCTGATATTTAAATCCGAAGTCATGTCTTTAAAAGCTAAAGGATCTGTTTATGTCAAGCTTGATCTGACACTTCTATCTTCTCTGAGCAGCTGGAAGATTTATGCCCCTGGCTTCCCTCGCATGGTGGATGTCAGCAGCTTTGAGGAAATGGAATCAGATAAGAAATTTGCCTTGACCAAGACAGCACCTTGTGCAGACCAGGATGACAAGTGAGGACCAAGGCTTGGGAAGACAGTGGAGGGCAGGATGTAGAGGATGGAGCTGTGCAGACTCCAGGGAGGTATCAGAGTGTAACAGCTAGAGTTTTCTTCAAGTGAGGTGAGCAGGTGTGTGTGTGGGAGTGCAGTACTCGGCCTGAGGGATTTAGTAAAGAGAACCAGGAGGTTTGTTCAGAGTAGAAAGGGCAGGGGAGCACCAGGAAAAAGGGGGAAAGTGGGGATCTTGGAGTCAAGAATGAGTGAAGGAGTTATGGGGGGGGGGCGGCAGGTTACAGGTCCATTGACTGGTTTCCATCCTCTACGTTCCCTGATCTCCAGCCCTGGGAATCGGTACCTGCCTGGCTTTCCCATGAAAATTGACATTCCATCTCTTCTACATATGGAGCCCAATATTCGATACTCAGCCACCAAGACAATCTCGCTGCTCTTCAATGCCCTCCCTGCGTGAGTCCACTACACTCCCTACCGGTCTCCTCACACTGTGGCCCCCAGCCCCTCTCCCTGCCCCCATCGCCCCTCTTACCGACCTTAACATTTCCCTGACCTCCAGTCTTCTTCTTGTTCCTCAGTATTTTCCCACTGCCTACCTGCTCTGCTCCTCTCAGGACGCCTATCTTTAGCCAACCATCATCCAGGGGGCCGTGTGCAGTAGGATAGAGACCCTGCCCTTTAAGTATTGAGGAGATGGAGCCAGACCACGTCAGCTTCAAACCCCAGAATCTATACTTTTAAAATATGCAACCTTGATCTTATATAGTTTCTAGACAATTTGCTTCACTGGTAAAATGACACATACCTTCCTATATCATAGGAGAATTAAATGAAGTAATTTCAAATACAAAATCAATGGATATTCCTTAGTAGGAGTACTTGGAGATGTCTTCTGGCAGGGAGGAGTTCACAAGGTTGAGTTGTCCCAGTGGTCATTAGCACTTTAAGTCAGCATGCAGGACCACGGGTGTGCTGTGGCTAGAGGCAGGGGTCCAGTTAGCTACCTTCTGCGTGTCTGGAGAGAGCAGGGGCCAGCAGGGGTCAGCGGGTCTCTTTTGTGGAGAGAAGTACTAAAGCAAGCATAGGGGAGAAGAAACGAGGGCGTCAGTAGGTGGCGGACAAATCGAGATTGGGGCCAGTGTGCCAATTGTTCTGGGAGCAGAGGACTCAGTGAGCCACTCGAGCAAGGGCTGCAGGTGGAGGCCCAGAGGAGGTCAAGACAAGGATGGACGGATGAGCAGAAAATGGGTGTGGAGGTGGGGGAGTGGGTGCTTAGGAGCGCCTGTGATGGATGGAGTTTGCAGGAAGCTCCAGGTGCTCAGCTTCAGGACAAACAAGCACACTGGGCTGTGGGGCCCAAGGAGCATCTGGGAAGGCAGAGAGAGGCTTGAGTTGATGCTCAGAGGTACGTGCAGGTCTGTGACTGAGAGAATGCAGCTTGGGGCTGCGAGTTGGGCCAGAGGGAATAGGAAGTTGGTATTGGGCAGCCATGAGTGTTCTGAAGACATTTGTGGTGGGCGCTTGGAAAGAGATCCCTTTTTGTCCTTTGATTTACCTCCTCAGCCTTTCACAATTAAGTTCCTGCCAGTTTTTTTCTGTGTAGCTCTTGAATGTGCTATCCTCCTGCCTCAGCCAGCAGAGTAGCTGACTATTTATAGGCTTGTGTCCCCAGGCCCATCTCTTTTTTGTTTGTTTTTTTGAGGTAGGGTCTCACTCTAGTCCAGGCTGACCTGGAATTCACTCTGTAGTCTCAGGGTGGCCTTGAACTCAAGGCAATCCTACCTCTGCCTCCCGAGTGCTGGGATTAAAGGCATGCGCCACCATGCCTGGCCCCCAGGCCCATCTCTGTACAGTCTTTCTCATCTTCTGGATTGTGACTGGAAGGCACTCAGCAAGCCACTTAGTAAGTACAGGTGGCCTTGTCCCTGGGCCGGTCAGATTATCAATCCCTCCCCCACTCAACCCCTGTCCCCCGACACACCTTCCCCAGTGCCACACTTTTCTGTGTACACAGCCAGCCTTACTGAGTGATTGACAGGAGTCTAACTATTCTGGGTTCCATTCCCTTTTCTTTGCTTCAGCCCACCTAGTGAGTACTTAGGAGCTGGGCATACCAGGGCATACTGAGCCCTTGATTTAAGAAGCTCACATGGAATGAGAGATGGTATATGTGTACTAGATTTATGGTAAATGCGGGGACTGGTGAATATTTTGTGAAAGAGCCAACACTTGTGTTTTGAGGGAGACCAGACAAGACTTCATAAAGGAATTTGCATCTGATTTGCACCTAAAAGACCAGATAGATGTCATAACTGTAGCCGATGGCTTTCTAGCAGACACCAGATTGAGGGGAGCTCTACAAGAGGGGAAAGCCAACTGAAATTTAAGGGTCCCCCCAGCTGTAAGATGACGCTCATGGTAAAAATTCAAACAGTGCCAGGCGTGGTGGCGCACGCCTTTAATCCCAGCACTCGGGAGGCAGAGGTAGGAGAATTGCCGTGAGTTCAAGGCCACCCTGAGACTACATAGTGAATTCCAGGTCAGTCTGGACTAGAGCGAGACCCTACCTCAAAAAAACCAAAAAAAAAAAAATTCAAACAGTGTAGACATCCATAAAATGAACAGGGACGTCCCTCAGCTTCACAACCTCACTTTCACTAGTGCTGGAGTGAACAGAGGATGTTCTTCGTTGTGTTTGGAAAGCAGGCCTCAGTTGGCCTTGTCTGGTGCATAGGGTAGGAAAAAAAAAAACCTGGAAAGGTTGTAGAAATTTGCTGGAGGGAAGATCCATCGACTTGGCGGTTGGAGCTTTGTTCTGCAGATGGAGGGACTCCCAGTCTGCAGAGCTTCCTGCCCTGAGCACGAGACTTTCTTCCCATGTGGATCCTTAGGCACTTGTACTTGGGTGACCCCCCAGCCCCTGCTCTCACCTCGTCCTCTTTCTCAGATCCCTGGGTATGAAGATCCGAGGGCTGCTGGACCGCAAGGGCTCCTGGAAGAAGCTGGATGACCTTCGGAACATCTTCTGGTGTCACAAGACCTTCACTTCAGGTGTGCAGAACCTGCCGTACCTCCTGCTAATGCCCCTTCCTTCCCTTATTAGGACAGAACCCTTGCCCAGCCCTCCCAGGAAGACCACTAGATTTCAATGGAATGGGCTTCCAATTTTTCTAGTAGAATCCTTCAGATTCTCCTCAGGAGCCCAGGCACCTTCTCAGAGGAGGGGACAAGAATAGGAGAGTGAGGAAAGAGAGACACTCTGCTTATTATGATTTCAAAAGTCCTGATCCCCGTAAGGGGCACATGACCCCCTTCCCTCCTACCACCTGATGTTTTGGGCTTTGGAATCAGAATGACTTTGATTTTTTTGTTTGTTTGTTTTTGATTTTTTGAGATGGGCACCCTTTCCAGAATGTCTGGAATGAAGCCTTAACCAAGGCTGACCTGGAATTCACTATGGAGTCTCAGGCTGTCCTCAAACTGTTTGGGATCCTCCCACCTCTGCCTCCTGTGTGCTGGAATTAAAGGCGTGCACCACCACGCTCCACATTGGGTTCAAAATTTAGGTTCTAATCACAGAACTGCCACTCAATGGGCAAATCCTCCCACCTCTCTGACCTCAATGTCTAGAATCATTGAAGATGTAGTTATACTTACCTCACATGGTTTTTGAGAGGAAAACTGAAACCAAGATGATGAACAAAGGGCTGGACAGGACCAGACTCTCACAAAGTAGTTTCCAGACCTACTGGTTCCTTCTTTTGCCCATCCAGAGTACGTCACAGAACACTGGTGTGAGGACAACTTCTTTGGGTACCAGTACCTGAATGGTGTCAATCCTGTCATGCTCCATTGCCTCTCTAGCTTGCCCAGCAAACTGCCTGTCACCAATGACATGGTGGCACCCTTGCTGGGACCAAGCACCTGCCTGCAGACAGAGCTAGAGGTGGGTGAAGGTCTGATAGTAGGCCTGATAGGAGGGAGACAGGGAAATTGCCATTATGGAGGAGGGCTAAGTGTGGAGGGCAGAGATGGAACAACCCAGCTGGGTGGATCTCATCTGCTGGGAAGCCCTGGTCCTGTTCTTTTCAAGGGACAGGCGAGTCCGGGTGTGGGTTAAGGCCTGTTCTGGGGCCTCCAAGATGCTGAGGCCAAAGAAGGCTGCTTTAGGACAAACCAGTGGCAGGATGGATGGCTAGTTGCTCTCATGATGTGTTGTAGATGACAACCCAGTCTCTCTGAAACAGACAAACCCTCCGGAATTTTTCCAGAGGCTGGACTTGTGGCTGGTGAACTTGGCATTGAGTGTTGATTTTGCTGTTGTTGGATACACTGAGATCAGATCTCAGAAGGGGATTCTTTCTGAGTTGAGGGAGCAGGAAGGGCAAGGCGTTGGGGGAGGACCAGAGGATGCTGGCTTACCCAAGCCCAGAGGGTGGGTGAGAGCTTGCACAACGAGAAACTCATCCGGACTTCATTCCGGACATTCTGGGAAGGGTGCAGTACCCAGGATTGGTCATTAGTGCTGGCAGTAGGAATTACTGAAGCTCGAATTGGCTACCTCAGCTCCTCCTTGCGACAGGGACAGGGACCCGAGAGGGAAGCGGGGTGCAGAGAGTGGGGGCCTTGCTAAGCTTCTTTGCGCCTTCTCTAGAGGGGCAATATCTTCCTAGCGGACTACTGGATCCTGGCAGAGGCCCCTGTCCACTGCCTAAACGATGTCCAGCAGTACGTGGCCGCTCCACTCTGCCTGCTGTGGCTCAATCCGCAGGGGATGCTTCTGCCCTTGGCCATCCAGGTGAGTCTGGGGGCGGGGCTGGAGGAAGGGGTGGAACTCAGTCCTGATCGCCATTTCTCACTACTCTTGTGTGCAGCTCAGCCAGATACCAGGGCCGGAGAGCCCCATCTTTCTGCCCACTGACTGCGAGTGGGACTGGCTGCTGGCCAAGACGTGGGTGCGCAACTCCGAGTTCTTGGTGCACGAGAACAACACTCACTTTCTGTGCACGCATTTGCTGTGCGAGGCGTTCTCCATGGCCACACTCCGTCAGCTACCGCTCTGCCATCCGGTCTACAAGGTCCGTGTGACACTGGATGGGGACAAAGCCTGGAGGGGCCTGCAGGGTCTTCCCCGACTTTCGGCTCACATCACCGCCTTTTGCTCGCACAGCTCCTGCTTCCCCACACTCGCTACACACTGCAGGTGAACACCATCGCCAGAGCCACGCTGCTCAACCCCGAAGGCCTGGTGGACAAGGTGCAGCCCCCCCCCCCCCCCCCCCCCCCC
>PVHP010016156.1:0-23944 GCA_004024765.1 Zapus hudsonius | reverse complement strand
CAGCCCAGCACTGCCACCTGCTGACCGTGCTCTCTCCCCCGGGGTCACTCTTTCCGTTATCAGAGCATCTCAGGATCTTCTTCCTTCCTGGCACTCCAAGGGCTGCGGGGATCTGATCTGTGATGTCACTGGGGGAGGGGGTGGGCGAACCTGCGGTGTCCGGCTATGGTGTGTCTGCAGGTCACTTCCATCGGGAGACGCGGCCTCATCTATCTCATGAGAACGGGTCTGGCCCACTTCACCTACACCGATTTCTGCCTTCCGGATAGCCTACGGGCGCGCGGCGTCATGACCATCCCCAATTACCACTACCGAGACGATGGCCTGCGAATCTGGTCGGCCATTGAGAGGTGTGGGGCTGGGGCCTGCAGCCCCTCCAGACTGCCAAAGTCTTCAGGCCTCGGGACAGTGGGGCGCTCGAGGCTGAAGATTCCTCCAGCATAGGGAATTCCAAGCATAGGAATTGTGAATGGGGTGACCGTGAGCCAGAGAGGGGCTGCCCTGCATGCAGAGGAGGAAGGGAAGGACCCAGGAGAGTCAGTGATCAGGGCTCACCCAGGCAGGCAGAGGACTCCCCCTCTGAGTGCTAAGTAGATGGGGGAGGTCACAAGGCGCAGATCCTCCATCATCGTCCCCTCGGGAGGAGGCCTAGAACCTCCTTGATTCACGGAGGCAGGTGAGACTTAAGGGAAGCCTGGACACTGGGCTCCAGCTTGGTCCGCTTCCCTTCCTTGGGGACTCTCGGTGGTAGACGCTCCAGCAGACATACCAGGAGGCCTTGGTGTCTGGCCAGGCCTGGGCTCAAGTTTACTCCGGCTTCTCTTTCCTGCAGGTTTGTCTCAGAGATCGTGTGCTACTATTATGCAAATGATGTGTCCGTGCAGCAGGACTCGGAACTGCAGGCCTGGGTGGGCGAGATTTTTACTCAGGCGTTCCTGGGCAGGGAGAGTTCAGGTATCCCCCTTTCTGTCCCCACACCCCCCTTCCCAGGCTCTCACCCTACATTCCCTCCTCATCCATTAATCTCTACCTTTTTTTCTCTTTTAAAAACTTTTTTATTGACAGCTTCCATAATTATAGACAATAAACCACGATAATTCCCTCCCATCCCCACTCCCCCTCTCAAATCCACCCCCATCATATTCTCTTCCTCTCTCAATTAGTCTCTATTTTGCTTTGATATCATCATCTTTTCCTCCCATTATGAAGGTCTTATGAAGGTAGTGTGGGCATTGCGAAGTCATGAATATCAAGGCCATTTTGTGCCTGGAAGCTTGCATTGTAAGCAGTCCTGCCCTTCCTTTGGCTCTTACACTCTTTCCACCACCTCTTCCACAATAGACCCTGAGCCTCTGGATGTGTGATAGAGATGTCCCAGTGCTGAACACTCCACTGTTACTTCTCCTCAGCACTATGGTGTCTTTTTATCCCAGTGGTCACTGCCATCTGAAAAGAGAAGCTTCTCTAGGCAAAAGTGAGAGTAGCAGGGGCTGGAGAGATGGCTCAGTGGTTAAGGCACTTGCCTCCAGTGCCTAAGGCCCCCAGGGTTCAATTCCCCAGTACCCACATAAGCCAGACCCACAAGGAAGTGGCCCTGGTGTGCTCTCTCTCTCTCTCTCTCTCTCTCTCTCTCTCTCTCTGCTTGAAAATGAATAAATAAAATTTTAAAAAGTGAGAGTAGCATTAATATATGGGGGCTTTACTCTCTTAGGGCTCATGATCTCTCCCTCCATAGCTTTTGACTAGGTCTTCATACCAGGCATGTATTCCCTTCCATGGAGCGGGCCTCCAGTCCAATTATATAGCAATTGGTTTCCCCCATAACAGATGTACCTCTATCGCACCAGTTGGCACATTTGGCTTAGCTTGCCACTCTTAAGGCTTGCGAGGTCCACTGCTGTTCACCACCATTGTTGACTTCTCTCTCCCATAGGGCTGCATGCAGCCATAGCTTTTCCCAGCTTTCTGTTAGGTGGTTAACAGGGAGGAGTTTCCAGCTCAGCTCCAGCCTGATTTCTCAGTGACCTGCAGTTCAAGCATGTATGTGGTCTTCAAAAATGGGGTCTTACCACGTCGTTCTGGTGGGCAACCAAGAGCCTTGGCAATGGCCTGCAATGTTTTGGGGACTGGAAATTGAGCCCAGGGCCCAGTTCATGCTCTACCACTGCACTACATCCTTAGATGCTGAAGTTTGTACTATTATTGTCCCACTTAGCAAAGGAGGAACTAAGCCACAGAGAAGGCTGTCCAGCTTAAAGTTTTCAGAGTCCTTGCTTTTCAGCTGAGCCCCTTGCCTCCACCTTCACACACCCTTCCTGAGCTCTATCAATGTGCAGCATACAGTAGGAGCCATTACTGATTCCAAGATTCTAGAGTCTTCTTTCTTGCCCTTTAGTGTCCATCTTTTCAGGTGGTCTCTCTGGCCACCATCTCTTTTCACTCTTGTGACATTCTAGAAGCCTCTTCATGGAGTGGGCTGGTCTTGTTGCTGCTTGGCTTCTAGTTTTCACTTGTCACCTAACCTTGGCATTCCCGTTTTCTGATATTGCCTGAGTCCTCAGAGAGTGGTCAACAATGGAGCCTCTCAGCCTCTGTGCCTTAACTGTAGTGTCACAAACACCCCCCTTTCTTGAGTCTTTTCTTGGTTCCAGGGAATGGAGTATGGCCTTCTGCCCTCCCCCTCTCTCCTGGTCCCAGCCGTCTCCAGTCCCAGTTCTCAGCTTGCCCTGGCTCAGTGACTCCTCTCTCTGTCCTTAATGGAAGGGACCTCTCTCCTGTTGCTCCTCTCAGAACTTTCCCCCTTCTCTCTCCTCAAAGGAATTTTCTTTTTACTATCTCACTGCCACCCTTAAGACCAGCATATGAAAATCACAAATCACCTCTTTATAGAGCAACTCCTGGTCTTGCTTGGATTCAAGTTATTAAAGAGTGAAGTTATGGGAGAAGACTTTAGCATCTTTTGGAATCAGAAATGGTTCTGTCTATCCTAAATGTCCCCTGCTCTTCTTCCCGACTTCTCTCAGGGATGACGTGCCTTTCAGATTTAGTGCTTCTTGTGGCCACATAGAGGAGTTCTGTTTGCCAGAGAGAAAAAGGACAGTACGGGTGCCCCAGGGCCTCTTGTGAATGAGCTCCAGATGCATGCACCACTTCGTGTGTGTCCGGCTTTATGTGGGTACTGGGAAATGAAACCCAGGCCAGGTTTAGTAAGCAACACATCTTTAAGAGCTGAGCCATCTCCTCAGTCTCTTTTCTTTTAGACAAAATGTTTTCTTTTTAAAGTTATTTTAATTTATGAGAGAGAGAAAGAGAGAACAGGCCAAGGCCTCTTGTCACCACAAACACATTCTAGATTCTAGATGCATGCGTCCCTTTTTGTGTCTGGCTTTATGTGGGTACTGGGGAATTAAACCCAGACCAGCCGGCTTCGAAAGCAAGCACCTTTAACTGCTGAGCCATCTCTACAGCACTAGACAAAGAATTTCAAACATAGAGGATGGTGGAGTGCATACTGTAACAGGTACCCATTTATTATTCATCCATCAGATTAAAAAGTAGACACTATTTGGCCATAGGTGCTTATTTTGATTATTGCTGAAGCCCTTTAAAGTAAATTACAGTCCTCTTACTTCACCTCTAGTAAAAATGGTACTTTTCTTCTCCTTCTACATCTTCCCACTTCTCTCTCTTCCTTCATCATCTTCTTTTTTTTTTTTTTAATAGAGGCAGGGTCTTATACTAGCCCACTTGGCCTGAAACTCACTCTTGAGACTGGCCTCAAACTCATGGTGATCCTCCTACTTCAGCCTCCTGAGTGTGGAATTATAGGCATAAGTCACCTTGCCTGACTAAAATGACATTTTTCTACACAGCTGCAATACTTTCATTGCTTTGTTCTTGCTCCCTCCCTCTCCCTCTCTCACCCCCTCTCTCTGTCTCTTTTCTTTTTTACTTTTGTCTTCTTTTTTTGGTGCTGGGGACTGAGCCTACATGCTCTTTATGTGCTCTACTTCTGAGCTGTGTTCTCCCTTTTAACAATTAATTTTTCACTCTAGAAAATTAATAGGGTTTCACTGTAGCTCAGGCTGACCTGGAATTCACTATGTAGTCTCTCAGGGTGGCCTTGAACTCACATCAATTCTTCTACCTCTGCCTCCCGAGTGATTAAAGGTGTGCACCACCATGCCCTGCTTTACAATGAATTTTTGTAGTGCTGAGGAACAAACCCAGGGCAGAGGACTGAACCCAGGGCCTCCCACACAACAGGCAAGTGCTGTGTTTCCTTGATTAACAAGGGCAGATGGGACTTAAAGGAAGCCTGGACATTGGATTCTAACTGGATCTGGGGGTCTTGTGGAGCCCCTCCCTCCCCTGGGGACTCTCAGTAGACTACACACATGGCTCTACACTTAACAAAATTGGCAATATGCTCCAATGCCATGTTCACATCTAGTCCACACATAAATGTCCCCGCTTGCACCCATTTTCCTATTGATCTTGTTGACTCAGGAGCCAGTGAGGTTACATGATGCATTTTATTTGTTTCAACTCCATCTGCTTCCCCTCTCCCAGCATCTTGTGCCCCTGCTTTGTTTATTTATTTACAAGTAGGGAGGAGAGAGAGAGAGAGAGAGAAAGAGAGAGAGAGAATATGAGTACATCTAGCCACTGCAAACAAGCTCTAGATGCATGTGCCACTTTGTGCATCTGACTTTATGTGGGTACTGGGGAATCAAACCCAATTTATTAGAGTTTGCAGGCAAGTGCCTTAACCACTGAGCCATCTCTCCAGTCCATCCCCCTGCTTTTAATCATGACATTACACAGATTTATAGAAGAGCCCAGACTCGTTCTGCAGAATGTCTTACCTTTGACCTTAGCTAATTGCTTTTCTATGATGTCATCCGTCTCATTCCTCCATCCTATGTGTTTTTTTTGTAAACCGGAAAGAATATCTAAGGGTTGCACATTTTTGGCAAGAATATTTCTCAGGTGATGCTGCGTGCTATGAGTTGCATCACACTGGGAGGCACCTGACGTCAGCTTGTCTACCGTTCATAGGACAGGAGTGGTTTAGGTTAAGGTTGTGGTAGTCAGAACTCTCTCAGATATTTGTAAGGCTGACTTCTCCCTGTGTTTTGCAAACCCTTTGTTAATCCTGGGCATTCTTGATCCTGACTGCTTCTTCCCTCTGGGACACTTGTTTCTTATTTAAAACTCAGATTGGGCTCTACTTACTTTTGGTCTAACTTTCCTGCCTTACTTTAAACTTGTCTCTGATTTCTAATGTCAGCATATCCTTCAGATCAACACTAACTTTTCCAACTAGTGCAAACTTAGTCTAGGTTCACATATTTCAAGGTAAAACACAGTCATTACCCTGTCAGTCTGTCTTTGGTTTTCATATCCCAAAGGGAAAAATGAACATTACAAGCTACCAAAAAAATCCCCACAAATGGTCTGATTCTTGCTTTACTTTTTCATTCCAAGTTTAGATAGGCAGAATATTCACAAAATCCCCACCTACTTCCTGCCTGACACCTGGTCTTTCATCCCAGCCTGTCTGCTCATCCTGACTCCAAACCCTGGAGGGCTTTTTCTTTGATTCATGCTCCCCTCTTTTTCCTCAATCCAGTCTGTCATTTCTCATCTTCGCCACTCTAGTCTCGCAGTGTTCCTGCCTTGTGCCGGCTGCTTTCCCCCTAGTGTCTTCCTGTTCACTTACTAGGCCCTCAGGGTCCTTCCCTGACAATCCTCAGAAAGAGTCCCTGGAAATCTGAGCCTCTGAGCTCTGCTGCAGCCTCACCTCCAGGTCCTTCCCTGTCCCCTCGCCTGTCTGACGCCCCGTGCCTCTCCACTCCAGCTTCTTTCCTACTTGCTTCACTCAACTAATGATTACAGCCCTCTTAATATTTATTACATATTCTAGATGCTGATGTTTGGCAGTGAGCAGACAGACAAAAATCCTGGTCCGGGTGAAGCATAACATTCTTTTAGGGAGATACGTATGACCAACAGATATATGACAGTGACTATGAACGTTAGGAAGAAAGCCAGAACTGTCTTCGGGGGATTGTTTCAGACCTGTGGCCAAGGAAGGACCCTCTGGGGAGCTGACATTTGGAAACCTGAAGGGAGTGAAGGAGCTAGCTCTCAGTGCAGAGGCCCTGAGCTCTCAGGAGACGGGTGTGTTCCAGGACTTTCACAAAGGCCTGTGTGGCTTCTGTAGAATAAGGGAAGGGAAGAAAAGTTGCAAAGAAAAAGAGCTCCGGGGCTAGATCAAGGAGGCCCATTGGATGGTCAGTGATAATGGAGGAACCCTAAGAAGGTTCTAGTGAAAGGTGACACAATCTGATTTGGGATTTTTCTTTTGTGGTCTGGGGACTCCAATCAGGACCTTGTCCACACTAGACACTGAGCTAGGCCCACAGGCCCTGATTTGGGATTTTAAAGGATGCCTCTGGGTCCCAAGGCAGCAAGGGTCTAAGTGGCAGATTCATCCAGGAGCGATGATGCTGGTTGGATGGTGATGGAAACCTAGGTGTCAGTAGAGGGGGGTTTCTAGAAGTCTCTGCTGATACATACACTGTGAGATTTTGGCTTGAGCCACTGGATAAACAGTAAAATTATCCTTTGGTATTTGAGGAAGATCAGTTCCAGGAACCCCCACCCTCCACGGGCACCAAATCCTCAGATGTTTGAGATCCTAATATGCAGCAGTGCAGTGTTTGCATAGCACCCTCTCTTATACTTTAAGTCTTAGTGGAAACTATGAAAATTGTTGTCACGCAACGTAGTTGAGAGAATAGTGACCAGAATAAAATTGGTACGTGTTCAGTACAATTGCAGGTTTCCCCTGAGGATTTTCAACTGGAAGTTGGTTGAACCCATTGATGCGCTATGAAATCACAGTGGCAGGGCTGAGTGTGGGTAGGGAGTCACACATTTGGCTTTGCAATGTCAGATCTGAGCTATTAGATCTTATGGGGTGGTTATATGAACACTGCTGGATCCAGAGTTCAGGAGTCAGGCACAGGCTGTAATGTGAACTTGGCCTTTGTCAGCTAGTTGGTAAGACCATGGATAAGGTAGTTTGGTGCAGAGGACAGAGATCTAGGCTCTTGTCCCTCAGCACTGACAGTACTTTCTTTGGTTACCTTTTAAATTCTTTTACTTTTTAAAAAATATTTTATTTATTTGAGTGAGAAAGAGGCAGACAGAGAGAAAGACAGACAGACAGACAGAGAGAGAGGAGAAAGAGAGAGAGAGAGAGAGAGAGAGAGAGAGAGAGAGAGAGAGAGAGAGAGAGAGAGAGAGAGAGAGAGAATGGGTGCCCCAGAACCTCCAGCCACTGCAAAGGAACTCCAGACACATGTGCCACCTTGTGCATCTGGCTTTAGATGGGGACTGGAGAATTGAACTCTGGTCCTTCTGCTTTGCAGGCCAATACCTTACCCACTGAGCAATCTCTCCAGCTCTCTTTTACTTATTTTGTGATGAGGGCTCACTGTGGTACCCTGGTTGGCCTTAAACTCCTGGGATCAAGTGAATCTTCTGCCTAGACCTCTCAAAGAGCTGAGACTACAGGTGTACACTGCTGTACTTGGCCTCTATGAAATAATATGTGTTTCAAATCTCATCCATCCCTCAACCTGGAGGGGTGCTTATCTTTCTCCATCAAGGTCTCCTCTAATTGCTGGAGCCACAGCACTTGCTTCTGTCCTATTCGCCTTTTCTCTAAGTGCCAAGTTCTGGCCTTCAATGCTTCTTTCTGCCTCACTCATAGTGTATTTTGGAGCATCATAGTGTGATCAGTGGTCTCTAAAGCTAATCTTAGTCTGAGGACAGTTGTGCCCAATGTCCAGCCCTTACTCCCTACTCTCCGTCTGCAGTGAGCTCTTGCCCTCAGGATTCCAGCATCTCCCATCCATACCTTCTTCCCTTTCTCCCCACACCCAGGCTTCCCAAGCCGGCTGTGCAGCCCAGGAGAGCTGGTGAAGTTCCTCACTGCAATCATCTTTAACTGCTCTGCCCAGCACGCTGCTGTCAATAGTGGGCAGGTGAGGCTTGGGAGGGCCGGCCAAGCTGTGAAGGGAAGGCCTAGGGCATTGGGTTATGAAAGGTGTCAGGCTCTAAAGGCGCGTTAGTCTCAGCAATGGACTTGAGGTCAGTGTTCTGGTTGAGAGCATGGGTGGGTCAGGATTGGGATTTCTGAGCAAGGTTGGGATCGGAGTGATGACTGGGTGGAGTGGAGGGCCAGTGTTGAATGACAGCTGGGTGGAGTTGGTCCAGGGTTACAATGGCCACTCAGGTTGGAGAACTTGTGGGCTCCTGTCTTGAGGAGGACTGGGTGAGAGGGAACATCGGGTTGCTCCATGAGGCATTTCAGCCCAAGGCCCTTTCCTAGGACTACCTCTCCTCTGGGTCCTCCTCCTGCCCTGGTGACTCATTCCTCTCCGTCTTGGAACACTGGGTGGGGAATGCCAAGGGGTAGACTGGGCTTATGCTCCACTTCTGGGACTTTCTATGATTCCCTCATTTCTCAGCCTTGAGACCCGGGGTGGTGGGGGTGAGATCAGGAATGACAAGGAGAATGTGGCTGCTCCAGGACTTTCTAGTCAGCTGATCCACCTGGGGTTGGGGGTTCTCCACAGCATGACTTTGGAGCCTGGATGCCTAATGCTCCATCATCCATGAGGCAGCCCCCACCTCAGACCAAGGGGACCACCACCATGAAGAGTTACCTAGACACCCTTCCAGAAGTGAATGTCACCTGTAACAACCTTCTTCTCTTCTGGTTGGTGAGTCAAGAACCCAAGGACCAGGTGTGTATATGGAGGGCAAGGATACAGGTTGGTCATCGCAGGGCCTAGGCAGTGGAATGGTGGTGGCAGATATTCTGGGGGTGTGCTCAGGACTAAGGCCTGGGATTTATGCCTCCTGCCCAGCTGCTTTGGGTTCCTTAGCTTCCCTAGGAAATGATACTTGATCTCTAGACACACACATCAAAGCAATACCACTTGCAGTTTCTGTGCAATTGACAAGTTACCAATCCATCCTTCTGTCCATCCATCCATCTATCAACCACTAATGAATTCATTCAAACATTGAACATTGAAGGGTATCACCAATAGCACAATGTTGGATAGCAGGTACATAAAGTTCAGTGACACCTTCCTGCCTGCTTGAAGCCTATGGGCTGAAACATACAATAAATGAGGAAAGACACCAGAATGTTGTAGGAAGTATCATATATATTATTTTATCTGTTCATAACTTCATACATTTATGTGTTATACTTTGATCATAATCACTTCCTTTTAACTTCTCACAACATTCACACATAACCCCTTTTTTCCTATATTAATTCCTTCACTTAATATCACTTGCTTTGTACCCATGGCATGCCAGACATAAGTGTGAAGTCATGAGCATTGTCCGGGAGCTTAGAGTCTTGGGACAGAGATAAGAACAGAGTCCTTGTGGAACCTAAATGGATCTAGAAGAGCTCTTAAGGCTCCCTGGAGACAGGGACTCCTAAGCTGAAACCTTCAGGACAAGCAGGATTTTGGCCAACAAAGGAGGGGCAGGTGTGGTTTCTAGGCCGAGGGAAGGTCACACAGGATGGAAGGGAGATTCCATGAGTGTGTTTATAGGAACAAGGTTCAGTGTGGTGACATGGCAGGGTAGGGTAGAGAGGACGATGGGATTTTTGTCTGCGCAGTCTTTATACAGAAGACAAACGGGCCACTCAAGAATTTTCTACCAGAGGTGACACGGTGTAATTTGTTTCCTCAAGGGGACTCCTGTGGCTGTGGAAATGGACAACAGGGACAGGGTTGGAGACCAGAGACAGATATGAGGCAGTTAAATGGTTTAGGCAAGGTGAGCAGCCCTTGACTCACCAGTTACCATCAGGGCCATTCAGAGTGTGTTATTACCAGCCATGCCACGCTGCCTTCCTGGTCCTGCACCCAAGTCAGGCTCACATGTCACTGTGAACACCCTCATTTGTCACCATTAACTCTGGTGTAGGAGGATTGCTGGTGTGTTGTCTTTCTAGTAATTTTTTCTTTTTATTTTCTTCTTATCTTTCTTTCTTTGGAGACATCTCTCTACTTTGCCCAGACTGGCCTGGAACTTATGGGCAGCCTCCTACCACAACCTCTAGAGAAGCTGGTACTGTAGCCTTGCTCAGAACATATACACACACAACATATATACGTACATATATGCATGCATGCATACATACATCATACACACATACACACATATTGATTGAACTAGACAAGAGCTGTAGCACCAAGTTTCATTGCTGACCCTTCCGAGCAAGTTTTTCCTACCATCGTTTACTCTGGGAATGACAGGGACTTGTTCTGAATGTTACTACTTTCTGTTCCGAGAGGAATGAGTAAACAAGAGGATGATGGTGGAAGGTCCCCTGCCATAAGCCAGAGAGAAGTTTAACCTGGAAATTTACAACAGCAACAATAGCAGTGTCAATTACTGGGGCTTCATCATGCCTCCTTCATTAAATCAGATACTTTATGTACACGGCCTTAAAATACAAAACAAATAAGTAGCCATATTTCTGAAGCCTCGTCTAGTACTGGCATGTGGGTGTTCAAGGAACGGTCGTTTCAACTATGGGGAGAACACTGGGGTGCAGGAGGGTAAGCAGTTTGTTCAACAGGACAGAGTCAGGAAGTACGTGATGAACTCAGTCCGGCACAATTCTCTTTCTTCATGATTATTTTAAATTTATTTTTATTTATTTGCAAGCAGAGAGAGAGAGAGAGAGAGAGAGAGAGAGAGAGAGAGAGAGAGAGAGAGAGAGAGAAATGCAGATAGAAAGAGTGGGCACACCAGGGCCTCTAGCTACTGCAAACAAACCCCATCTGGTTTATGTGGGCACTAGGGAATCAAACCCAGGTTGGTCCATTTGGCCAGCAAGTGTCTTGACTGCTGAGCCATCTCTCCAGCCCCCCAAGCTAACTCTTTAAAAAGACCAATAGTAATCCAGGTATGGTGGCTCACACTTGTAATCCCAGCATTCGGGAGGCTGAGACAGGAGGATTGCTGCAAGATTGAGGCCAGCCTGGGCTACATAGTCAGTTCTAGGCCAGCCTGAACTACAATGTGAGACCCTGTCCAGAAAAAAAGAAAGGAAGAAAGACAGAAAGAGCTGGAGAGATGGCTCAGTGATTAAAGGTGCTTGTTTGCAATGTCTGATGGCCTGGGTTTGATTCCCCAATACCCACATAAAGCCAGATACCCCAAGTGTTGCATGTGTCTAGAGTTCATTTGCAGGGGAAGGAGGCCCTGGTACACCCATTCATTTTTTCCTCTCTCTCTCCCTGAAAATACTAATCAATATAAATTTTTTAAAAAGAAGGGAACCAATAATACAAAGAAATGATAGACAATTCTAGAAAAAAAAGAGCAAAGAACAAAGAGAACACGAAGCCATGATGTTGGGACGAGGGAGATGGCTGAGGTGGTAAATGGTTGCTTCACAAGCATGAGGAGCTGAGTGTGGCTTCCTACCACCCATGTGAAGCATGTACAGGGGCTGGGGAGATGGCCTGGTAGTTGCGGCTGGGGAGATAGCCTGGTGGTTACAGGCTGGGGAGATGGCCTGGTAGTTACAGGCTCAGGTTCAGTTACCCAGGACCCGCATAAAACCAGATGCATAAAGTGACACATGCATCTGGATTTTGTATGCAGCAACAGAAGGCCCTTCAGTGTCCATTCTCTCTCTCTCTCACTCTCTCTCTCTTCAAATAAATAAATAAAAATATATTTCTAAAAAGCCACATATGGTATCATGCATGTATAGTCACAGCACCGAGGAACCAACAAGGAGGGTCCCTAGGGCTTCCTAGCTGGCTGGTCTAGTTGAATCTGAGTTCCAGGCGAGAGACCCTGCTTCAAAAACTAAGTTGGGGAGGGGACAGGAGGAGGGAAATGGGGTGCTGTCGTAAGATTTGCTCTTACAATGTATCTAATTAAGGATGATAAAGATAATTTAAAAAATTAAGTTGGAGAGTGATTGAGGATGACACCTGACATTGACCTCTGTCCTTCACCCACGTGCGCACACACACACATATATATGCACACATACACACACATACACACATGCACACACACATATACACACATACACGCACATACATACATACACACATCTACATACACACATGCATACACATACACACACATACACACATACATACATATATACACACAGACACACACGCACACATACACACACTGACCCTACCTCGAAAAACAAAAAAACAAACACACACCCACATGCACACACAGAGACACACACATATACATACATACACACGACAGACAGAACCAGGAAATCCTCAAAAGTTTCCTTCCAGTGCCTGCTCCTCTCTTTGAAAGGACAGAATCACATTCAGCGCTCAGAGGGGATGTCTTCACAATTGTCCAACATAATGGGACTTTTGTCAATACAGTCACCCATACCATAGCGTTGCTGTCACACTTTGAAACACGACCAATCACAAGAAGAAAGTGTCAGAGCCAGGGAGATGTCTCAGCAAGGTGCTTGCTTGCAAAGCCTGACAACCCAGGTTCATAAAGGGGCACATGTGTCTGGAGTTTGTTTGCTGTGGCAAGAGGCCTTAGCATGCCCATACCTCCCCACGTCTCTCGGAAATAATAAATAAACAAATAAATATATTTTTGAAAAAAGATATGTCACAGTAACGGTCAGTCATTGTTGTCTTGTGTTTCTCCTTCCACAATTACATCAGCCGCTAAGTCAGAGTGCATGAACCCAGCCTTCTAACCAGTGCGCACTTCCCACCTGCTCTAGCCTTCACACACAGTATAAGTGTGCTAACGTTACTGGTGTTTTTAAATTTTCTTTTTCATGCTTTATTGCATTGGTGAATCCCTCCGGACCATTTTTATGTCATTTTTATGAGAGAGAGAGAGAGAGAGAGAGAGAGAGAGAGAGAGAGAGAGAGAGAGAGAGAGAGAATGAGAATATGGGCATGCCAGGACCTCCAGACACATGTGCCACAGTGTGCCTCTGGCTTTATGTGGGTACTGGGGAATTGAACCCAGGTCAGCAGGCTTCACAAGTAAGTGCTGTTAACCATCTCCCTAGCCCTACTCTAGGCCAGTTTTAAATAATAGCATTATTTTCTTGTCCATGATTTTAACGAGAAACAATGTTATTTCACCATAAGTGCCGTATTTTTTTTTTTTTTTTTTCGAGGTAGGGTCTCGCTCTAGTTCAGGCTGACCTGGAATTCACTTTGTAGTCTCAGGGTGGTCTTGAACTCACAGCTATCCTCCTACCTCTGCCTCCTGAGTGCTGGGATTAAAGGTGTGCGCCACCACGCCCGGCAAGTGCCGTATTTTTAAAAATAAACTTTTATCAAAACTTTTTCAGAAAGTTTCATTTCAAAATCAGTTTCCATTAATAATGGCTGTTTATACTGATCAAGTAGGTTTTCAACATATGTTAAGATAATTATAAAATATGCTTCTATATTGATGTAAAATATCATATTTCTGGATTTCATAAGGCTGAACCAATCTTTCATCCTTAGAATTAACTGAACCTTGCCATGGTATATTACCGTTTACCAAACACTATTGGTCTATATTGGCTGGTGTATATATATGTATTGGTTTTAGGAGGTAGGGTCTCTCTCTAGCCCAGGCAGACCTGGAATTCACTATGTAGTTTCAGGCTGGCATCAAACTGGCCATCCTCCTACCTCTGCCTCCTGGGTGCTGGGATTAAAGATGTGTGCCACCATACCCAGCGATTGCTATGTTTTTAAGATTATTACAGCTAAATGGAGTTTATAATTTCATTTCTTAAGAACAGCTAACATGTAATCAAATTATATGAACCATCAACCACACAACAACCCTTAAACAGGTTATTTTATTAGTTCCACTTTAGAGATAAGGAAATTGAGGCCTAGAGAGGCTAAATTATATATCTAAGGTCACATGGCTTCTAAATGTGAATCCAGGACAGGAGCCCTCTGATGAGATCCACCTCCCTTCTTAAAGATCACCGCCTCTGTAAACACTAGAAGCAGAGTTCTGTAACCAGTGCCACAAATCAGTCACCATACACCTTTCTTATGCTTTCAAAAGGTTTGAACGACTTAGGGATTTCTTGTTCCTTGCAGGTTTGACAGGACCAGATCTTTTACATTAATGTATGACTTTCCCCTCCCTCCTCTTTCTTCTCTTTCTCCCTTTATTTATTTATTTTTATAAAGAGAGAGAAAGAAAGTGGGAGCACCCGGGTCTCTAGCTGCAGTGAACTCCAGATGCATGCCCCACCTTGTGCATCCAGCTTCACGTGGGCACTGGGAAACTGAATCCAGCCTGTTAGGTTTTCACTGTTTAGCCTCAGGCTGACCTTGAATTCACAGCAATCCTCTACCTCTGCCTTCCTAGTGTTGGGATTAAAAGCATGTGATGCCACACCTGGCCCTTTTTATTTATTTTATTTTTTGGTTTTTCGAGGTAGGGTCTCCCTCTAGCCCAGGCTGACTTGGAATTCACTATGTAGTCTCAGGGTGGCCTCAAACTCATGGTGATCTTCCTACCTTGGCCTCCCGAGTGCTGGGATTAAAGGCGTGCACCACCACACCTGGACCATCCATCCATTTTCATATGCAGGAGTTTTCAAGTCAGAGTAACAGGAAAAGAGTTGCCAAATACCAGAACACTGAAACCAGGTTGGCAGGCTCCCAACTCACATTCTGTCTTCTACCTTGTGTGGACCTAGGTACTTGGGGCCTGTTTTGCATGAGGCTGCAAAGAAGTGGTGGTTTGGGGTTGTGTTATCAATGGCTACCTGGACTGTATTTGTTGGCATTCTTTATTCTTCATCTCATCCTTAACATCATCTTAACATCTCACCTTGTTTTCTCCCAGAGGCCTCTGGGTACCTACCCAGATGAACACTTCACAGAGGAGGCCCCGCGGCAGAGTATTGCAGCCTTCCAGAACTGCCTGGCCCAGATCTCGAGGGACATCAGGGAACGGAACCAGAGCTTGCCCCTTCCCTATGCCTACCTGGACCCTCCCCTTATTGAGAACAGTGTCTCCATCTAATCCCTACTTCGCACATTCCCAGAGGAAAGGAGGGTCCCACTAGGAGGAAGGCCAGCTTCTCAGGGATTGCCAGACCCTTCTGTCTTCAATATTCTCAGTTTTTTGAGGTAGTGTCTTCTTCTAGTCCAGGCTGACCTGAAATTCACTCTGTAGTCTCAGGGTGGCCTTGAACTCAAGGCAATCCTCCTACCTCTGCCTCCCAAATACAGGGATTAAAGGCGTGCACCACCACACCCAGCTAAATAAAATATTTTTAAAAAGCTCACATGTTTGGCTCCTTTCATCCTTGCTTTGACGATGCTTTCTGTTTGCAGTGTGTTAGTGAGGAAGTGCTGAGGTGGAGCAACTGTGAATCCATGGGTCGTCTGCCCTGGAGACCAGAAGCTTCCCCGCTCATCCAGGCTGTACATTCCTCCCTTCACCTCCTAGACTGAGTCATCAGGAGAAGGAATGCCTGGACTTAAGGGACTTGTAGGAAGAAATTAAGCATTTTGCAAATTCTCGAAATCCAGCTTCTGGGTGTGATAGCTGTTAGTGGTACCACTGACCCCAGTTCTGCTCCTGGACCCATGGGAGACTCACCCTGGCCCTCTCTTGCACATCTGGAGGCATAGGATGGGTTCTGACTGAGTTACCTGCAGACAAGGAATGATCTCGCCAGGCTGGTCACTCCTATAAGCACACGTGATGATGGCTTGGGCATCTCTCTGCCTGTGTGGCAGAGGGACTCAAGCAGAGGCCCAGCTGACTGAACTGGATGTGGAAGCGAATCAGAAACACACTTTAGGGCTGGAGAGATGGCACAGTGGTTCTTCCTGTGCAAGCATGTGGGCCTGAGGAGGCCTGAGAGACCACTTGAGTTCAAGCCCCCTGGACCCATCTAAACAGCTGGGCGTGGTCACACACCTCTGTAACCCCAGTCCTGTGGGGGAGCAGAGACTGGAGAATCACGGGGAACAGCAAGAGACTCCAGCCCAAGTAGAAAAGGGCGCTGATTTCCAATAGCTATTGTCCCAAAGCCCCAGGAAAGCACACTGCCCATCCCCTTCCAGCCCCAGGATCTTCTAACCCCCTAGTTCCTCTGGAGCAAGCATGTGTGTGCCTGCCATTCCCTGCATCTGCGATGAAGAGAATCCCTGCCATTGTGCATACAGAGGTGTGTTTGGGGCTATCCCATTGGAAGAACACCGTGATTTAGCCAAAAATCATCAGGTTTTGTTTGCTTTTGGACTAAGAAACTCTGGAGGTGGACATGGTGATCCTTAAATCTCAGCACTCAGGAAGGAGGCTGAAGTGGAAGGATCACTGTGAGTTTGAGAACAGCCTGAGCTACAGAGTGAGTTCCGGGTCAGCCTGGGCTAACGTGAAACCCTGTTTCAAAACAACCAAACTCCTTCCCAAAAGAGAAATTCTGAAGGTGCCCTCTTGTGGTCAGCTGGGTATGGTGGCAGCTGGAAAAGGGGATCCCTTTAACCTGGCACTGACAAGCAGCTCCCCCCCTTCTCTGAGAGGATGAGCTGTCTTTGCTGGGAACAAAGGTTCACTTAGAAGGCACACTCATCTTGAAATGCTCCTGAGCCGGAGAGGGAGGGAACAGGGTGGAACACTAAAGCCTGGTTACCCAGAAAACTAGCTTGTAGGGAAAATTATTGGGGAGACACACCTGACGGCAGGAAGAGCGTCTGTCCTGACTCTGGGCACGTGTAAAGATGGGGTGTGGGGAACCTCATCCCCATCCTGGGGCCCTGTAACATGCTATTTCAGCATCCAGGCTGGACTTCTTCACATTAAAGATCACTGGCTCAGAGAGACACACGCCAGCCCCTTTCTCTAGTAGTCTTGAACAAGTTCCTCCACCTCAGTGGCCCAACTATGTCAGAAAAATGGGTTTCAGGAGAAGCTTTGGAAAGTCCCTTTCTGAGTCGACATTCTAGGATCCGCTTGAGTCATGGTTCTGTCTTCTCAACTCTGTTCTCAACTTCAGGGAAGTGGCTGTGAATTCCCCAGGCTGATCCCTGCTTCAGTCTGCTCTCAAGTGATGGTGGTGAGACACTCAAAAGAATTTACACCAATAAACACATCAGATGGTAGCAAGTGTGGTTGGAGGTAAATAAAACCAGATGGCTTGCATTGGTGTGACTGGAATGGGGTGATTGTCAGAGAAGGTCTCTCGAGATGTTAGGACCTGGGTGACAAGAACAGAACACCCGTGAAATAGCTTGTGTGTGTGTGTGTGTGTGTGTGTGTGTGTGTGTGTGTGTGTATGTGGTGGTCTCATAAAATTAGGACCAGGAAAGTTCAAGGGCACATCTTCCAGGAACAGAGAACAGTTGAAGATGGCTTTGGGTCCTACATGGTCTCCTGGTCTTTGGGTTTGAGTCTAAGGTTGATGCCGTGCATTTGAAGCAGGGGAGTGACTTGGTTTGATTTTATTCTGTGTCTTAGGGGAGTGGGGCCCCAGAGACTGCTCTCCAGGGCTTGGGGTGGAGTGAGCTAGGGGTGCTCCAGCAGTGTGGACCTGGCTTCCAGTGTGGGTGGGTGTCATGAGCCACCCTTATGAGTGCACATCCTAGGGCCTCTCATGCTTGCTGGGTTCCACCCCTGGTCCAGGAGAACCAGTTCTTCAGTGAGCACCTACCCAGAGTTATGCATCCAAGTTTGGGTCACAACTGGGGAGTGTCTATTCACATCCGTATGCTTAATCTCATTCAAGTCCCCAGCCCCAGCCCCAGCCCTGGCCCCACTCACGTCCCCACCACACCCACCTCTTCAGGAACCCAAGTTTCATCCCAGGCTTGATGCCTGATCAAACCCAGAGCTGCTGCTCCAGCTTTTGAGGGAGAGAAGTTGGCTTGGGGGAGCCTATTGCTAGTGGGTCAGGATTGAGGAGACCGCCAGGGGAGGTGAAGGTAGTTGCTCCTACATGTGATCGCCCATCCTCTTCCGCCCGAGCCTCCTTCTCTGCGTCTCTAAAGCTCTTTCCTATCTAGTCCTCCATGATGCCTAGGAGGGGCCCCTGCTTCCTTACCTCTATGGAGTGATTTTACCACTGGTTACAAAGTTAAGGTTGGCCCTCTCACCTCAAGTACCCCAGAACCTGGCATCCCGGAGGGGCCTGGAAGTGTTGTTTTCCAGGTCACTAAGTCTCAGTTGGTCCCTTCCACCCCTGGAGGCATAGTCTCCTGGTAAGGGAGTGGCTAGAAAACAGGAGGCTAGGAGAGTATACATGGAATTTGCATCTTAAAACTAAATTTGCATATTTGGGTTCAAGACATCCTCCAAGAGTCATCAAGGAGGCTGAGCAGAGCCCAAGAGGGTGGGACTAACAAGCCCACAGTTCCCAGTCCTCGGTCCAGGAAAGTATTGTGTCCAGGGCGATGAGACATCCTGACCCTTATCCTCAGTATTCTCTCCCATCCTACCTCTATCCCCTTAGCCCATTCCTCACAGCAACCCTCTGAGAATCTTCACCAGCCCCAACCTTGACCTTGTTTTTATTAACAATCCCCCCAACTCTTCAGAATCGCATTTTGAGAGTCTCCTAGGTATCAGGTATCCCAGGACAGGAAATGGGGAGAGAACCAAGTTAAATTACGGACAGTGTAATCAAGTAGGGAAAATGGATATCAATTAAAGATGTCAGCTATAGTGCTACAAGAGTTAAATTTGGGGGGCTGGAGAGATGGCTCAGTGGTTAAGATGCTAGCTTACAAAAGCCAACACACCCACATAAAGCCAGATGCTCAAAGAGGTGCATGCATCTGGAGTTCGTTCGTTTGCAGCCACTCTCTCTGTCTCTCTGTTCTCTATCTCTCTCTGCTTGAAAATAAAATAAATAAACTTTTAAAGAGTTAAATTTGGACTTGTGAAAGCAAAAAAAAAGTTTTCAATGCTGGGGAATGAAATCAAGGCCTCATGAATGCTAGGCAAGTGCTTTATTACTGAGCTCCAACCTAGACTGAAAAAGCAATTATTAAGTTAAAATCAGAAGGAAAAGGGCTGAAGAGATGGCTGATCAGTTAAGGCCCTTGCCTGCAAAGCAGAAGGACTTGACTTCAACTCCCCAGTACCCATGTAAAGCCAGATACACAAGGTGGCACATGCATCTGGAGTTCATTTCCAGTGGCTGGAGAATGCACATTCTCTCTCTATATATCTCTTTCTCTCAAATAAATAAATAATTTTTTTGCATTAGTATTTACATTTATTTCACGAATGCAGTTTACACACTCATTACTGAACAAAACTGGAATGCAAACAAATATACAATAAATAAAGTATTTTAAAAATCAGAAAGAAAAGAGGGAATTCATAAGAGCTAGATACGGAAGGAATAACATGTTCAAAGGCACTGGGGTGGGAAGGAGGTGGCTTCATTTCCTTCAGGTCTTTGCACAAAAGACCCTTTTATAAAGAGGTCTTCCATAGTCACTGTGTGTGTGTGTGTGTGTGTGTGTGTGTGTGTGTGTGTGTGTGTATTTTTTCTTTAGTTCCGGGGACCAACCTGGGGCCTTGAACCTAGTGGGCGAGCACTCTACTGCTGAGCATACACCCAGCCTCCCTTGTACTTTATTGTCCTGTCCCTGTTTTGTGTGAGTGCGTTTTTATCACCATTTAACATAATGTTTAATTTTTCTGGTTTGGCAAGGAGCAGAGTGACACAAGCAGCTTTCCATCACTAAAAAGTAACTTCAAGGCTGGAGAGATTGCACAGGAGTTAAGGTGCTTGCCTGCAAAGCCTAAGGACCCAGGTTCAGTTTCCCAGTACCCATGTAAAGCCAGATGCACAAGGTGGAGCATGTGTCTGGGGTTCATTCTCAGAGGCTAGAGGCCCTTCTCTCTCTAAAATAAATAAAAACATTAAAAAAAGATTATAAAAGTAACCTCAGTCTATAGTTCCAACCACACCCCTGTTTCTAAACTAAAATTGAACTGCATTCCTCTTCCTATCCCAATCCTACAGGGACCTTTTCTCCATCTCAGAATCCCAGGTCCCTTTTGGCTTCAACTTGGCCTGGGCACTGTTTAACCTTCCCTCCATGGTGACTGGAGGCTGCCAGCAGGGAGGAAACCAGAACTGGTATTCCTGGTTGGCATGAGCTGCCCCTGGGAGGTGGAAAGAAAGAGGGAAGGTCCTGAAGAAGGGGATGGGAACATACCTCTCTCCTCACTCTCTCTGGGTCTCAGACACTATCTGCTTGGAGTAGAACTCGGGTCCCCTGCCATCACTGCTCTTCATTTTAGCCCAGACACCTGCTGCATACGTACCCCAGGCTCTGGCTCCATCCCAGCCGCATCACTTTGGCTGCTTGATTCTGTCAGAAACTAGTCCAAATCCCCAGCCCGTCCCACTCCAGGTTTATTTTCCTCAGCGTATTTAATGTCTAAAATTATAGGAACACTTTGTTATCTGCTGTTCCCTGTCCTCTTTCAGCTCTGTGTACATTTGATTTTTTCCTTGTGTCTGCAATGCTTGTGACAATATGCATCATACTCAAATCTGTGGAGGGGGTCGGAGGGAAAGAAGGAAGGAAAGAAGGAAATAAGGAAGGAGCAGGGAAGAGAAAGGAAGGGAAGGGAAGACTCTTGATTCTTGACCCCATTGAAGCCCAGCCCTCATCCAGGTCCTCTTCCTACCTTCATTCTTTTTTATTAACTTCTTTAGAATTTCCCAAGTAAGGGTGTGTTATTTATAAAATCCAAGGATAGCATAGCTATAGCGAAATCTCTCTCTCTCTCTCTCTCTCTCTCTCTCTCTCTCTCTCTCTCTCTCTCCCCACCCCGCCCCCCTTTGATGGTGGTCTCCCTATGATCCCCCTGCCTCAGCCTCTAAACTTTAGTAGCTGGAATCACAGGTGTATACCACAACGCTTGGCTCTTTAGCTTGGGTTTTCCATTTTGGTTGGTGGGGCTGCACCCATGTAGACCCTCAGCTTCAACAGCCATCAATCACCCTTCCTGTCTTGGACTGCAGGTCCCGGGTCCTACACGCAGAAGGTTGGGACCATTCCGGGGCTTAGTCCACTGGGGAGCCCAGTTTGTATCAGGTCACTTCTGACCCCGGCCCTGTTCAGCAGGGGTGCTTGGGTGCTGCAGCCAATGGGGACGAGCAGGAGGAAAGAGCTTATTAGTCTGATAAAGATCTGCAGGCCCCGCCCCGCCCCGTCCCCCAACTTCCCTGGGGCCCTGGCCCAGGAGGCCGGCACCCACACCCCCAAGGCTCTTGAGCCGGGCACCTTCCATCCGCCCTCTCAGAGGCCGACCCGACGCCCTGCCTGCGGATCCTCCCCGGCAGCTCCGCCCGCCCGCCCGCCCGCCCGGCTCTCCGCCGCCCGCCCGCCCGCCCCGGGCAGCCCAGCTCCAGCTCCGACACCTGCGGGGCCAGTGGTTCCCGCTGCCTCCGTCCAGCGCCCGGGCCGATCCTGTCCACCCTCCTCTGCGCCTGGCTGCCCGCGCCCGTCTTGGCCCTCTTGTGTGGCCCAGGCCACAGTGTCCGGCTTTGAGTCATTGAGTCCAAGCGGGGGGAGCCTCTTGCCTCCTGAAAACCATCCATGGCCACCTACAAAGTCAAGGTGGCCACGGGCACGGACTTCTTTTCGGGAACACTGGACTGCATCTCGCTGACCATCGTGGGCACCGAAGGACAGAGCCATAAGCAGAGGCTGAACCACTTTGGGAGAGACTTTGCCACTGGGGCGGTGAGTGTGTCTGGGGTTCAGGAGGGGTGCGGGTGTGTTGGGAAGAGGCAGCCCCAGCTGGGACCCCGAGGCTGGAGAGCCAGGGACGGCGAGAAGCTCAGCAAGCCTCCCCTACGCCTCCCAAGCCTCTCTCACTTGGATGATGGTTGAACCATCGGTGCTCTCCTCTCCTCTCATCCGCTCCTCTCTCCTCCCTTCCTTTTCCTCCTTCAGCCCGTTCCTCTCTTTCTTCACCCCTCTTTCCTTAGCCCTCTCCTATTCCTCCAGTTCCCCGGCTTTTTCATCACTTTCCTTCCTCTCTCCTCTACCTCTTCCTTCTCTCATTCTAACTCTTTCTAAGCCAAGTTGCAGCACAACTTTGCTTTCATTTGCATTGGGTTTCCTTGTGACTTCAAATAGCATCCGACCAGCTGGTCCTGCTTGCCCACGATGGAAGCCACACTTGGTGCTTCTGATAGCCACCCGCTGCTATGTAACCTGAATAGGTCCTCCATCTATGTGGCCATTTCTAATTTCTACATCTTCTTTGAGAAATTGGAGAAGGGCTGGCTAGACCTCTTGTTCCACTCAGGGACTGTAGGAGGCTTGGGAAGCTTTGGTCTCCCTTGGACTCCTTCTTATACCAGCTTTGGGGCATCTTCATGGCTCCTGTAGCCTCAGGTGACTGGGGAGGAGGATGGAGAGGACAGGACCTCAGCAGGTAGGGGAGATAAAGGATAGAGGAACTGGAGGGTCATCCCTGCCTTTGGCAGATGGGCCCAGCAGAGGATAGCTAAGTTGGAGGCATCAGATCTGTGTGCCTCCTCTGTCCTCATCTCCGTGTAGGTGAGCACCCCCTGGGTAAGGGGTCAGCCCAGAGGGAGGCCTGAGGAACTGGATCAGTCACTCAGCCCCCCCCTTGTGCAGGTGGATGAGTACACAGTACAGTGTCAGCAGGACCTGGGGGAGCTTATCATCATCCGCCTTCACAAGGAGCCCAGCACCTTCTTCCGCAAGGACCCCTGGTACTGCAACTATGTGCAGATCTGCGCCCCCAATGGCCATGTCTACCACTTCCCTGCCTACCAATGGATGGATGGCTATGAGACCCTGGCACTTCGGGAGGCCACAGGTGAGTAGACACCACCCCATCCTATGCACTGAGACCCTCTCACTAGCCTACTCCCTCTAGCTTGCTCACCCCAAGCTTCCATCAAACTAGCCAGGCTCTAGGGACTCCTGGAGTAGCCCACGTGTGTAAGACCTCTGCATCCCGAAAGTCAGTGGTAGACAGCATTCCCAGAGCCCACTTTCCCTTCCTGCTCCAGTCTTTCCTGACTCTTAGAGGATGCCTGGGCACACTACAAATACCCTTTGCTATTTAGAGTCCAGCCTTAGCACTTTGGAGAGCATGTCCTGTGACTTTCTGATGTAGGATTCTGTTTCTACATTTCGAATCATGTTTAACAGCTCAGTAGGCACCATGGCCTTGTCTATGATTTTAATGCCCCAGTTTTGAGTTTTTTCTTTTTGGTTCTAGATATTTGTATTCAAAGATTTGTGCATGTTAAGCAAGCACTCTGCCTGCCATTGAGTTATATCCCAGTGGTTATATTTCCCTCTTTTAAAATATTTATTTATTTATTTGAGAGAGGCTGAGAGACAGTGAGTATGGGCAAGCCAGGGTCTCTTGTCACTGCAAATGAACTACAGACCCATCTGCCACTTTACAAGAAAATCAAAATTGGGCCAACAGACTTTGTAAGCAAGCACCATTAATCTCTGAGCCATCTCCCAGCCCTCCCCCCCCCCAATTCCTTTTTTATTTTATTTTCTTTGTTTTTTTGAAGCAGAATCTCACTCTAGAGCAGGCTGGTCTGGAGATCACTCTGTAGCCAGGTTGGCCTTGAACTCACATTCTCCTACCTCAGCCTCCTTAGTGCTTGGATTATAGGCCATGCCTGGCTTCTCCAGTGGTTTCCTAATTGAGCTTTTTTTTTTTTTTTTTTTGGTTTTTCGAGGTAGGGTTTCACTGTATCCCAGGCTGACCTGGAATTCACTATGTAGTCTCAGGGTGGCCTTGAACTCATGGTGATCCTCTTACCTCTGCCTTCCAAGTGCTGGAATTAAAG
>PVHP010016155.1:0-36307 GCA_004024765.1 Zapus hudsonius | reverse complement strand
GCGGAAAGATTGTAAGAGCCGTGGTGGATGAGATTATCCAGAGGCATGGCCAGGAGAACCTGGCTGAATACTAGGCTATCCATGGTCCCCTGTCACAAGGACTGATCCAGACGACCCATGGAGGAGGTTAGCCAGTGGAGGGGGGAGGGGAGGGCAGCGGGGAATTGGGGATAACAACTCATTGTTTGCCCACTAAATGTTGTAACTCATTATGGACAATAAATTATTTAAAAAAAAACAAATAAATAAATAAATAAACCAGAAAAAAAAAATAAAAGTTGGGCCTGGAAAGATGCCTCAGTGGATGAACTACCTGCTGCACAAGTGTGAGTACTTGAGTCTGGTTCCCCAGAACCCATGTAAAGCTGGACTCTGTGGCATGGGTGTCTGTAATTCCAGTGTGCCTAGGGTGAGACGGGAGATAGAGATAGGAGGATTGCCCGGAAGCTCGCTGGCCAAGTAGCAGGAGAGCACAGCAGTGAATGAGAGGCCTTGCTTCCAAGGAGGTAGAAGGCAACAGCCAACACCCAAAGTTGTTCTCTGACCTGCACGCACCTGCCACGGCGCCCATGTACTCACACGTGTGAACACATGCAAACACACAATATATTTTTTTAAATTGCTTTTTCAGGCTGGTGAGATGGTTCTGTGGATAAAGTGCTTGCCTCACAAGCCCGAGTGCCCGATCCTCAGAACTCATGTAAAGCCAGACACTGTATGTAAGTACAAACTCATTCCAGATGCATGTACCACTTATGAATCTGGCTTTACATGGATACTGAGGAATTGGGCCATGGTGAGAATGCTTTGCAAGCAAGTGTCTTTAACCACTGAGCCATCTCCCCAGTCCTAGATGCAAGTTTTAAATAGAGATTTCTACTTGGTCCAAAGGCTGTGAGTTACTGTTTAAATAGGGATTTCTATGAACAAGAAAAACTCAGTAGTAGAACAACTGCGTGGCATGCATGAGGCTCTGAGTTTAATCCTTAGGACTGCCATAAAATAAATCAACAAATCTAAATGAAAAATTAATATATGTGTACATATATATGCAAAATATCAGGCATATTATTTCTTCTCTACATCATGTTGTTAGACTCACTAGATAGTAGTAGAGTTTGAAGGTGCCCTAGAATTAACCAGGTCAAACCTTCTCACTTCCTACTAAGCAAACTAAAGCTTAGAAGTTAAGATCCTGATGAGTTAGAGAAAAATCCAGACCTAGAACACAGGGCCTGATTCCCACTGCTCCATTTCATTAGTCTTGCTTCCTTAGGCAATTTCATAGATGCAGAGAGGATAAAAAATTACCAAGTGGATGAGGATATAAATTCATAAATAAAATTAAATTGGGCTAATTAAGAACTAATATGAAAGTTGGCTTTTTGAAGTTTGAACATCAAACTTAACACAGCTTTCTATCCTCGTTTTCCTGTGACTTTTGCATGTATTTGAAATGCTCACAGATCATTCTCCAAAGTTCTACTACAACCCTCCCCCAAAGCCACCGGAGCTGTAGTGAGTACAGGTATGTCTTGCATGAGTGCCACCTGCTCTAGGATCTTACAGTGGCGTCCTGGAACTGGAGCCGCATGGCAGAGCTCGATGCCTGAGGCTGACTGGTGATCTCCAAGATGGTCCTCAGCAGGATGTCCAGCAGGCTGGCCACGATCACGTCTATTTCCTCCAACACGGACTTTTCCTTAGGAGAAAAAAAAAAGCACCCATTTACTGTAAAGGGGTCCATTTCCCAACCTGGAATCAAAGGCAAGCATAGTTCAAGACCATGAGAGGCCTGGACCTCATATAGGTGAATGACCTCACAGAAAACAAAGGTCCAAAGAAGTGAAGGGCTCAGCCCAGAGCACACCATCTGGCTGGGCAATGTGAACCTGAGACGTAAATAGAACCCTAACTCTGCTCTGTTCCTATAGGACACGTGGCCTTGGGCAAGTCAGTTTGGCTCTCTGGACCTTATTCTTCCTCAAATCTCTCCTGGTTCCTCAAATAAGCGATTCTTGGATTCCTGACTGTGCCTACATTTATTCTTGTCAGCACTGCAATACAAAGATCAGGTTCTGTTCCCAGAGAAATGATTTTTTGAAAGCTTCATCTGTAAACATGGGGGAATGGAGATCAGGCTAGAGTATCCTTGACTACAAATAGCCCCAGGGTCAGTAGCCATGAGAGGGACTGCTTTCTGGCGGCAGTTAATACCTCCAAGCCCCAGGACTCAAGAGAGAAATTGCCTTGTTCTGACTGCTATTTCGTGGGCTTGTATGAGACAGAACTCTTATGTAAAGATGCCCCTTACCAAGGATACTTTTTCAAAGTGGGAGATGGAAGGAGCCTTTTGGCTATGATTTTATGATAAATGTTCTTACACTTGTAAGAGAACCGCCAGGGTTTCCCCAGTGAGATGATTTCTGCTCTGAATTCCTTATCAGCAAAGTTTAAAACCTGACTACAATTTCCAATTTAAATAGACAAAAAGAAACACAGGAAAATCACCTCTCTACTGCTGTACTTTCAGTTTCATCTACTGAACTATCTAGCTTTTATCCAAAGCAATTATGATTTGCATAAACCTTCTAGTGCGTCATGGCTTGGCTATTTGTGGTCAAGTGGTTCCAGGTGACTGGAAAGCCTAGGGAGCTCCTTTCCCTGACACTACCATTCTACCTCATTCCACATCATTCCTGGGCCTGAATCATGGGTGTGGGGAACAGGGAACTGTCCCTTTCTATGCAGGTCTTGATTTTGTTACACTTTTAGGTGCTGGCCCCCTCGCCTGTTCCTCTCTAATGCACCTTGGCTTCCATACTATAGGGCACTTTCTCCACTGCTTTTGGAGTCCTTCCCTTCCTTACTCGTCAGAAGCAAATCATAAGACTACAAAAATTAGACAAAAGCAGAGCAGGGAGAATAGGAATCAGAGAGGTCGGAGGCTCCACATAATGCCAAGCTGCTCTGAACAACCTGCTACCCTAGACCACACTTAGCATCGCAGATGAACAGAAGGAATAGGACAACTATGCGGCTCTCACATCAGACTCTTGAGCCGTGAATACCAACCTCTGAGTTGTTCCATTTATAAGCAAGCATGCCATTTTTTCCCCATTTTGAACTATATTCAATACAGTTATAAAAGCCAAGCAAGACTGAAATCTCCAAAGCCACCATCCAGAGATGACTGTTGGGGCCAAGGAATAGTTGTTCTACCAGGTGTCCTTAGTCCCCTGGGACTGTCTTTTGCTTCTGCAATCTTCATGGGACCAAGCCCAAGGGTCATGGCCAAGTTTGGAGTATCATGATGTGGCTTTTCATAGAATAAGCCTAAACAACCACACTCTATAATTTATTTCTGCCAAAGACCATCCATGCTATCAAGATTCAAGACACATATGGGAGGCTCAGAATTTTCTAATTATTTTCACTTGTTCTTCATAGTTCTTCATTGAAATACAAGTTTTGGAAATCCAGGTTATTCAGGGTTACAACAATTCCACAGGATTCAAAAAATTCCTTTAAAAACAACAACAACAAAAAGTCCAGCCCAGCTGCAAACGAAAATATAAGTCTCAGAGGGTTCCTCCTCAGTGTGGTTTCTTTGAAGGCATTTACATTTTTCTTTGCAGAATATAACTAGATCCTATGACCTGCATGTACTTACTGAGCTATTTTTCTTGATGAGACAAAATACGTTGCTAAGGATACGTGCACACATGATCAGGTCCTTCTGCTCTTCCAAGTGGATGTGGAGGTGATGCAACACGACAGGCAAGAGAATGTACCTGGAATCTACAAGGAGAGGAATGTCAGTGTCACATCAGCTAGATGGCCCACACACACCTTGGGTGAATACTTACCCACTTTTCAATTCAGTTTTGATTAACTTATAAACACACAGCATTACAGGGGTACTTGCTCTATAAGTTTTATATTTAAGAATGGGGGCTCCTTTCCCCAGTGCATCAAAACGCCTTTCTTTTAGTAGAAGTGGGTTCTTTTTTTTTTTTCCTTCTCAGCACGCGTTTCACCACCATACTTATAAATCAAATGTTTTTCTTGCTACTTCCTGAATTCTCACTGAGGCAGACCATCTACTACTCTGGTAGATGGACTGAAGGTGACAGAGCTTTCTTACCTTCCTCCCTTCTCAGTTTCTCAAAATATTTACATTAGTTTCGGGTTAACATTATGGTTTGTTTCTATTTTCAGTTACAACCATTTCTACATGACCAGAATTTTGTTTTGTTTTTCTCTCTGAAAGCTGTTGAGAAATTATCTTTATCCATGGTATTTGAATATTCAGTGATTTGCCTTGGCCCTTTCAATATATAAACTAATATCCTTCACTTTGGAAACCTGCCTTGATTTCCTTCCCTCTGTTTTTCCTGTCTTATGTCTTTGCCATCAAAATATATTCAGTGTGAATCTCTTAGATGATCTTTCACTTTTCTTACATATTTTTCTGTCCCATATTCCTGGACAAGTTCTTTATTCCATCTTCCAACTTTTCTGTTAAGCTTTCTTACTGAGCTGTCTTCTATTTCTCTGCTAAGAGCTTTCTCCCTCCCTGACTCAGGGACACAGGTTTGAACCTATGCAGTCACACATCTTCTAATTTTTGTATCTCACTGGAGATATCAGAATACTTTGGAAGGTACTTTGAAGGCTTCCTGAATTATCTTTTTCTTTTCAGTTATTTTTCACTTGGCCTTTGACTTTAACATTAGAGTTTTTCAACAGTATCTGGTGGTCTTTTGATGTTCATGCAATCTATGCAAGGGAGAAACCAAGGGGAAGGAAAAACAACAACAATCAAAACCCAAAACAAAACAAAACCCCATAGTTAGGTTTGGAGTTTTGTGTTTCTTTTGATCCCTGCCACATAACTACCAACACACAAAGAGATCCAGCCTTAGATTTACTCCAACCCCCCAGTGACATAATGTACCAGATGAAGATGAACACGGACCATGAAAAGTCCAATCCTGTCAAATAACTTACAAGCCTCCGTGAAGCAGTAATCCCCACCAGGAACTCTACTTATTTACAAAGCAATTACTTGACAAAAAAGAACCAGGAAAAAGGAACTGAAAACTATCATGCCAGGACTCACTGATCAATGATGGTAGTTAGAATGGGAGATAAAGCTTAGCCAATAGGGTCCTGCAGCTATTGGGATTTGAGTTCTAAAACTTCAATTTGTAGCTAAATGTTGAATATCTACTGGAAAAAAGCAAGGTAGACAAATAATTCACACGAAATATATAAAAACAGAAATGCCCGACAATCCTGCTTGAAGATTTTTTTTTTTTCCCTTAACAGGGCAATGTCAGCCATGCAAATGACAGCACCAAGGAAACAAGTTGACGGGCCGAAATGCTAATTCTTACCTTTGAAAGAGAATATCTAGATTCAGCCAGCAGGATGCTCTCAAGAGCTAAAAGTCAAAATCAAACCCAAATCCCAGACCAATGAACATAAATTTTCTATACATTTCAAGCTGAACCTGTCATCCAGATTATGCCCTTGAAAGGATCCCTGTACCCTGACTCCGTGGCACTTACTGTACATATCACCCTCTCCTCTTGTTGACTTGTTCTGCCTGCACACGTCAGAGGAGATAGAGCTAGCTCCCTGAGGAACTCCCCATGGCAGGCATGAGGAAGGAGGAGCAGCTAAGAATCCATGGCAGATTTCCTCCCTTAGCTTAATTTGAAAAAAAAGTGTGTCTTTTCCTTTTCTATCAAAAAGCTTTACACAAGATTCAATGTCAGTCTCTGTCCACAGAATGAGGTCTGAGTCGCAAGGTAGCACACAGAACCGCCAATCATTTTCTTCATGGGCTGGACATCAAGGCAGCTTCTTGCAAGGGGGCAGGAGCACTCACTGCTCCAGACCAGGGTATGCAGCAGAGCCACCATTGCAGAGAAGCCCGGAGTTGACAGAACTTGGAATCAAAGCCACCAGGAACTGAACTGCCAGTCACTGACAATGCAAACTTGGGAACAGACCTCTCAGATGCTGGAGTACAGATAGCATGCACTGGAGGAGAAGAGCCCAGATTCAGATGATGGCAGGATCTCAAGTGCCAGGTAAGGATGCTATCTGTAGCAGGCTTAGCATCTCTCCCCACTGGTTCTAATCTCACAAGGATGTCTCGGGCTTTTCTTCCTTTTCTCAATTGTGCCCTCTACTGGCCCAGGACTCAAACCCCATCTCCACTGCTTGCTGTTATTTTCATGTTCACTCTTAGCTCAGAAGCTGACTAACCAGTAAGAACAGTCTTACCAAGATCTCGGGCTCTTAGGGGAAATTCCCACTACCAGAAAGCAACAGAGAGGCTACACCCATTAGGAGCTAGCCAAAATAGCAATGTTGTCTCACTTAACCTATATTGATCTCACTCTCTGATGGAGATTCTGTTTGTATTTTTCAGAAGTCAGTGAGAGAGCTAGGGACAACCCAATTCCACCAAAAAGTCATTGGATGAAGGCTGACATCCTAGCAGGAGACAAACCACACCTATCCTTCACACAGGGCCCAAATGAAACCTACAAGAAAGTGATGAGAGAAACGGGAGACCGATCACCACAGCAATCTGATAAGCCATGAAAGACAAAAATGGAGACAGACACCAATGATACCCAACACAATCCAGGGCAAAGATCCAGAGATACTTAATATCTCAGCAATAAAACAGACTTAAAACTCACCCACCATGACTCAGGAAACTGAGTGGAAAAGGGGGTGGAAAGATTGTAAGAGAATATCCAGAGACATTGCCCCCTCAGCAACAATGCACAAAGGGGGAAGAAAAAAAAAAGAACAAAAAACTGGCTACCTCTGGTGCAGACCATAACCCCTATCCTATGGACAGATCCAGTATACGCAACGAGGAAGGACCCCAGTGGGTAAAGGACAGAGAAGAGGGAAACAGGGACACCTTCACAAGATTTGCTCATACAATGTATATACTTATTCATAATAAAAATATTAAAAAATTGGGGGCTGGAGAGATGGCTCAGTGGTTAAAGGCATTTTCCTGCAAAGCCTGATAGCCTGGGCTCGATTCCCCAGTACCCACATAAAGCCAAATGCACAAAGTGACACGTTGTCTGGAGTTTGTTTGCCCATATTCTCTCTTCTTGCAAATAAATAATAAAAATTAAAAATACACATCATTTCTTTAGTAGCTTTTGCTACTATATTCTAATACCCAAACTATGACACCCAGAACATTATCCATTTCATAGTATCCATTTATGAAGCATGTGTCAAAGACCTAAGCACCCCATGTGTGTGTGTGTGTGTGTGTGTGTGTGTGTGTGTGTGTGTGTGTGTGTGTGGTTTATGTACTCAAGGTACATAAATGCCTCATCTGGAGGTTCTTTTGGGTGAAGGTTTCATGTAGCCTAGCTGAACTCAAACTTGCTATGTAGCCAAGGACAATCCTGCACTTCTGATCCTCCTATCCAAGCCTTAGAGTGATAGGATTTTATAAATAATGTGTGGTTCATCTTGGTTGGCCCCAGGTCTGTGCTATATTCTCAGCCCTTGACTATGCAATTCTTTAAGACAGAGTTGTGCTTTGTGATCCAAAATAAGCAACACACAGTAAACTTTAAGGGTAGTAACAGAGTGATCAGGGGAGGGAGGAGATTTCTTGTAAAGAAGAGAGTTAAACTATACCCTGCAGGATACATGGAGGAGCTGAATAAAGAAGATTATGATCAGAAAATGGGACCAGGCATGGCCACACCACTAGCCTAGACGATTAATTCTGACCCATGTCCCCAAATGAACAAAACAAATAGGATGTGAGGAGCTGGGAGTGACATTATATGGAATGTTTCCAAAAATGATGCTGATTCCACAAAGGATAGGAGGAAATAGCTCTGAGAAGTAAGTGTAGAAAGAACTGAGACATGGTAATGGGGTGAAAGATTCCCCCTGCTCTAAGGCACCCTGTAAACGTCCCTCATCCCCACTACAGTTGTACCTTTTCATCACATGAGTACATCTGCTTTTATACCAGATCACAGGCAGGCGAAGGGCAGGACCTCTTTTTGACTTGTGCACTATTTCAATCATATTTCTCACATAATATTGTAGTGGATCTCCCCAAAATAAATACTGCCTGAATGAATGAATGAGCTTCATTGAGTTCTGATGGGTATTAGAGCAAGTGCAGGAAGGCATGGTGCTTTTTCCTCCATTGAACACAGCTTAAGTGGGACAAGAGTAGGAGATACCAGATCAGCTCAGTGTACAAGACTCCATCTGCTGTGCTCACCCTGAGTAGGAGGCCACAGCTATTTCTGTCACCACATGAACTACAGCAGCTACCCATCTCCCACCTGCCCCTGGTTCTACGCAAACATGGATGCTGTGTAAGAAATGAAAGATACAGGTTCCACCCTGTCACCAGTAATGTACCTATTGGCTTTTAAAACTTCAGAAACTCAGCAAGATGGCAAAGACAAGATTGAAGCCTGAGTGGCTCAATATATGTGCTCTGAAGTTTATTCTCAAAACCTAAGTTCAACTATGGTTTTGGTAATACATATTTTCCATATTAAGATTTATGGTCAGAGAGAGAGAGAGATGTCACCTAATACTCTCACTTACTGTTACTTCTGCCCCATGTAGGCCAATATAGAAATTATTTCCCAAAGAAACTATTTTTTAAGCATTGACTAAGAACTGGAATTTGCATGGTCATAACTGATATATATCTAAACAAAACTCCAAAATTATTATGAGAGCAAAACTTTAACAAAATACACAACCGAGCGTAAAAAACTGAAAACAGTTGAGTGTTTTCAGGACAGGTGGAAAGAGCTTTACCCTGTTTTCTCTGGACAAGCTTGGGAAAGGAAGCTGAAGGGGACCCCAGTTAAGAAGGGGATGGGTGAGGAAAAAGAAATTGAGGCCAAACAGTCCAGAACACTAATGGTCTACAGCCAAAGGGATTCTATAAGTCCCAAATAGTTTTTAAAAATATTTATTTCTATCATAATCAATAAGAAATCTAAAAACCCAAAGTCTTTACTTCTTTCCACTATTCCACTTATGGACTAGGGTTCTAAGAAATAAAAGTTGCTAGGCACCCACAAGATTTTTGTTCTTAAAGTCATCAAGTCAATATAGAAACTTAATCAAGCATCATTCTCTTGTGGTCAAAAATATATGTGTGTGTGTTTGGGGGGGTGTTAATTCCTAGGATATGCTTTAAATATAGTGTAATATTCTTTCTTCCTCTCTCTCACCCTTTGATTGGCTGTTTCAGCCTTGTAGCAAATCTACAAAACTACAAATGGTGGCTAGGGAGCTGCTAAAAAGAAATGATGTTACAACTGATTTCTTCCATATTCTACCTCCAATTACTTGATTTTTCCATTTCCAAGCAAGAATAAGTAGCCTCCGCATGCTTCTCACCCATGGCACATGCTGACTGCATTTGTTTATACTTAGCCCTGATATCTGCTGTGGGTTTTGCTCAATGAAACACTCAATTATGTCCAAGAAGGATCATATATAACTTTTTCATAACAAGAAAATAGCCAGCTGCAGATCTCTGCTGCACAGTTCATCATATGCCAATCAACGGGGACAAGGGCACAGCCAATGCCAAACCCACAGCTCCAGCAGAGCCTGACCCGAGGCACCTAGGAGACTCTAATTCCCATTCCCTAAGCCTCCCCTCCCTATTCCAGCCTCAACACTCCCTCCTTCATCTCAAAAACTCGTCATCTGATCTTCTTTTGCCATTGCCAAAGCTGCCTGTTCCAAATAATTGAGGCCCTTCTATTCCTGGTCTTCTGCTCATAGGCAGAAGGAAATCTGGAGGAGAAAGGGAAAAATGAGTTGCCAACATTTAATGTCTTAATTAAGACTGGCTAGACCCCAGCTAATTTAGACACTGAATACCAACAGCTATGATTCTCATGCTGCCTGTGTCCTTCAGTTTAACCATTCACCTTGGAAGTGCGACTGGGGGGGTGACCCATTCATCCTGCTCACTCTGTTCAGACATGAAGCTACACACTGACCCTTAACTCAGTCTGATTTGAGTCTTGCTATAACATTATTTTGTGTTCTTCTTTGGTGCTAACTTTAGTGCATACCCTTGTCTTCTTCATTTGAATTCGTTATCTAAATTCAACTGGGAATATTCTGCAGCCAGGCTGGTTAATTTTATGTGTCAGCCCAAATGGACCACAGGGTGTTCGGGTATTTGAATATTATTCTGGGCTTGTTTGTGAGGATATATCTGGATAAGAATAATCCTGGAATGAGAAGCATGGGTAAGAACATTGTCTTCCCTAATGTGAGTGGGCCTCCCCTAATCTGTTGAAAGCCTGAGCAGAGTAAAAAGTCACATAAAGGGAGAATTAGCTCTCTGCTGTCTTGGAGAGGAGGCATTGGTCTCTTGCTACTGGACTTGGACTAGAACTTAACCACTGGTCCTCCTGCTGCTCAGCTCTTTGTTTTGGGCTTGGAATTATATGGAGATCTATGGGTCTCCAGCTTGCCAATGGCAGATTTTGAGATTTTTCTGCTTCCATAAACATGTTAATTCCTTGCAACAAATGACTCTCTTTACGATGCACATTTGCTTGATTCAATTTCTCGGAAAAGCCATAATTAATAAGGGATTCTAGTACCATTTAATCTTAGAACTTCCTAGATCTTGGTGGGCTTGTAGAGCAAAGGTCAATTTCTCTAAAATGCCTTAAATTTTCTTTTCATTATATATATATATATATATATATATATATATATTTTATTTTATTTTTTTTTTTTTTTTTTTTGAGGTAAGGCCTCACGATAGCCCAGGCTGATCTGGAACTCACTCTAGTTCCAGGCTGGCCTTGAACTCACAGTGATCCTTCTACCTCTGCCTCCAATATGCTAGAATTAAAGGTGTGCACCACCACGCCTGACTTGAAATGTATTTCTTAAAATGTCAGCCATTTGTGGGTCTCATTAGTTTCTCTGGCTAATCTAAGTCCCCTAGGAAGAAGAGTCACTTTCTCAGGTTCTTGTTACTTCCATGTCATTAACCAGTCTTTTCTCATCAGACTGAACCTCAGAAACAGATGAAGGACAGCTGCAGCTAGTGTCAGCTTCTAAGTGAGGAGAAATGGAACTGTCCTTAAGAGAAGGCGAAGAGTTAAGGTCACTGTTTGTCGTAGTCAGCCACACACCGCTGGGATGAATCTCCAAAGCACGCACGATTATGGGGAGGAAAATATTTATTGAGAAGACCCAGGGGAAGAAGTTAAGGGGGAAAAGGCTGGCCCCTTTTCACAGATCCAAGCAGAGACAGACAGAAGCCCAGCACCAGCACCACAAGCAAGCACACTGTAACACACACTGATTCACAAAAATGCAGAACTCCAGGTCAGGGTTCCGGCTCTTCTTTTGCATATCTATCCTTAGTATTTTACATCCAAATTAGAAAGGGAGGCTAGGCCAAAGTGGTACTTCCTCTAGCCAGAAGCCTGGAGACAATTAATAATTTTAATAAATCCTTAATTCTTTTGGGGGACATTATTTAAACTACCACACTGTTCTTAGCTGAACATGCACCTAGCTAGTAGTTTACAACATTCTTTTCCTATCTTACCCACATTTCAGATTTGATCAGGCAATCATCATCTGAAGTGTGTGTGGTTAGGATGTGTACACTCACACAACCACACCCCTTTTGTGCTTCATTCTTTCACTTTGATAAAGAAATCCATAGACTTCTTAGATTTCTGAGTGTTCCCCACTTTATTATTTGAAGGTAAACAAATGAACCTCTTTTGAATCTGTTTCTTTTGCCCATGTGAAGTAGGCAGAATAATGGTCCCCAAACATGTAGATATCCCAATTTTCTGGATTCTGTGAATTATTTTATGGCAAAAGAGATCTGCCAGATGTAACTGGATTCAGAATCTTGAGTATCCTGTCTTTCCAGATGGGCTCCATGCAAACACAGGGTGATGAAAGAGACAGGAGAATCAGAACCAGAGAGAATGAGGATGTTGTGGAACTCTGGTTATGAGGAGGAAGGAAGGGGGCCATGAGCCAAGGGATGCAGAGGACCTCTAAGAGCTGTAGAAGTAAGAAAACCAACTTTCCCCTAGACATTACAGAAAGAAAACAGTTTCAGAAATATCTTGAATTGTATACATTGAAAATCTATGGCTATGGAAGATCAAAAACTTACATCATTAAAGTCATCAGTTGTGACTGCTATTACAGTAGCAATGAAAAATTTACCCAACCACTGCCATCCTCAAAGCACCTTGTTTCAATGATGCTATCCTGGCTTTATGTCTGCAATAAAACAAAAATGTTACCTATTCCTTGTGGGTTGGCTACAGTTACCTTTGGGGAATTGGGGCAGCCAATCCCAAGTTCTCTTTAAAAAAAAAAAAACTTTTCTCTGTTGTAAGAATTATATTTTGCTTTGTTTGAAAGGTCAAAATTGTTAACTTTAGGGGCTCAGCAGTTAAGGCATTTGCCTGCAAAGCCTAAGGACCCAGTTTTGATTCCCTAGTATCCAAGTAAAGCTGGATTTACGGGATGGCACATGAATCTGGAGTTGTTTGCAGTGGCTGAAGGACCTGGCAAACCCATCCTCTCTTTCTTTCTCTCTCCCTCCCTCTTTCTCTCTTACTAATAAAAAATATATTTAAAAAGTGTTAATTTCACCTGTGACTCTGAGTGGGTACTACTGGGACTACTTTCACTCTGGTTCTTTGCTTCCCCACCATGCCCTTAGTTACAGTTCCATATGCCCCTCTACTCTATCCACAGTCCTGTTCTTGGACTCTGTGGGTTAGCTTTTTGAATTGCACATCTGCCCAATATCTCTTTCATTGGGACAGCACAGATGTCCAACTGTCTCAAGTTCACAGTTGATGACTTGGAACATCAGTCACCAGAAACACTTTGCAGGTCCCCTGAACAATGTAGTTGCAAGAGGCTTAAACAAGACAGTTAAAGCCTTGCAAAACTCCCAGGATCCTTCGTGTTTTTCTCCATTAGGACAGGTTCCTTTCTGATATGTCTTGCCCTATCATTTATACATGACACTCTCTGATTTTGTGCCAAACTGATCCTTTCCTCCCGTATAACTGTGGGAGCTTCTGCTGCTCTCCAGCTATCCACCAAGGGGAGCATTCCACTCGCAAGAGCAGGCAGGCTCCCATCTCCTCTAAGGGGAATATTCCATAGAGCATGAGCAGACCAGTTGCCCACCTCCTTCATGCCAAAGGTCAACCACAAACTTCCCAAGCTTGGCTCTGAGCCTCTCCTCCAAGGCCCTGGCACAGGGTACTATCTCCTGGGTCTCAAAAGCCCTTTGATCACTGATCCTCATCAACTTCCACCAAGATCCAGAATTTTTGTTCCTGGATCCCAGTAACTTCTTTTCTTTAAATCCTTGCTGGTCTTAACTTTTCTACTGCCCACTGACGGCCAGGAATACAAAGTCCATGCAATCACTAGGTTCTCCCCACATAATCTCTTTACATTTCGAATCTATTTTGATTACCTGAATTGTTCTTTTGGTATAAGACTTTCACCTAGCAAAGAATCATCTGGTTGGAATGAGAGAAATGTAGCAGAAATCAACAATCCCTCTGTGGCTAGAATGAGCCACTCTTAGCTTGGGGAAAGCAGTTGGTACCTGGGTTAAACAGACATGCCTATGGGACCTGCATCCATTCAACACTCCTGCTCCCAATGCCAGAGGAGTTCCAAGACCAGGCAATACAAGCCTGAGGGCTCCCTGAGCAGAGTTTGAAATTACCCACAAGAAAAAAAAAAACATTTCTTTAGGGTGAGATGTGGTTTTTCAATTGGAAGAAATCAGAACACTGAACTATTATTACATTGATTATGAAGTATTATTGGTTTCAGCCATAAAAAAGACCTAGAAACATGTAACAAGTCTCTCAATAGGAGAAACAATTAACAATGATACATTCATTCAGTGGAGATGGCTCAGTGATTAAAGGTGCTTGCTTACAAAGTCTGCTTGTACAGACTGAATTCCTCAGCATCCATGTAAGTGATCCCAAGAAGAAGTCAGGAGAACCTGAAGCTCATGGCCAGTTAGAATGATGTTTATTTGCAGTTTGGAAGTGGTTTTTCCTGTTTGTTTATTTGTTTTTGCACTGGGAAGAGACCCTGTGTCAAAGAAGGTGAAGTATAGACACTTCAACAACCTGATGTACACATATGCCCACTTAAGAAAGCAATCTAATGAATGACATGCAGCACAATTTCATTTAAAGATGAAAAGAAAAACATTTCTAAAAATTAAAAAAATGCTTACTTTGTAAATAAGAAAATAGGAACCAGAATGTCTGGTATTCTGAAATTTCTATGAAAAAGTCAGAGTATACATAGGAGGACTTTGGATACATCCATGCTGAATTTCCCAATAAAACATCTACAACAAATACCTGATGTCAAGACTTATTCATGATTTACTCATGTTATGCTCTATTTGTATCTATATGCTTAAAATGACCTATGATAAATTAATGTTCTGTATGTTTGAAATTCTATACATACATCGATGTAAAACAAGCATTCCTTATAGAATCTTAAAATTTTTTTAACTTGGTGAGGCTGACAGAAACTTCTTCAAATAAACTTTAAAATATTGTGGATACTTTATTTTCTTCAGAAAAAAATAAAAATATCAAGTCAATGGGATTTAATGCTAAGTATTATGACAAAAATCAATTTAGTAAGTGGTTACTTGTTGTTAGGACAAAATAAAAAATAACAATACACAAAACTTTTGTATACTTCCAGAACACAAATTGACTGAAAACAAAACAAAAAAATATGAGATTGTCAAGGATACCTGTAAGAATCTCAGAAGGAAAATGCTAAATTGTTACTGAATAAATTAATAGAACACCTAACATAAGAACAAGACATGGTCACACCATCAATAGTTTTGATTACAATCAATAATTGACAAATTCCTTTCCTTCCTCCCTCTCTCCCAGTGCCATCTTTGAGATAGTGTTTCACAGCATTGCTCAGGCTATTCTGGAACTCCTGGGTTTAAGTGAGACTCCTACCTCAGCAGCCTTCTAAGTAGTCAGGAATTTAAGTGTGAGCCAATATTTCTGGCTCATTCCTTTGAGGAAAACTTTCCTTCTTTCTTTCTCTCCTTCCTTCTCTTTTCTTTCTTCTTCCTTTTTTCCTTCCCTCCCTCCCTCCCTCCCCCTTGTCTCTCTTCTCTTCTTCCTTTTCCCCTTCCCCATCTCCTTCTTTCCCTCCCTCCTTCCTTCCTTCCTTCTTTCTCTCTTTTTCTTTTTCTTTCTTATTTCAAGTGTGGTACATAGGTGTGTGGGTACATGTGGAGACCAGAGAACAACCTCAAATGTTCCTTAGGAATACCATTAACTGTTTTTAAACAGAGACTCTCATTGGCCTAGAGCTTGCCAATTATTCTAGATGACTACCCAGCAAGCCCCAAGGATCCTCCTTTTCCCATCTCTCCCTGGCTCATAAGCACATGCCACCATGCACAGCATTTTATGTGGTACTGGGGTTAGAAATCGGGTCCTAATGCCTGCAAAGCAAGCATTTTCCAGACTGATCTATCTCCTTAGCCCCCAGAGATAGCATGCATTCCCACTGTCACTGTCACACGCTCCCATCTGAATGGTAAGTCCATTTTCCATCCAAATTTCAAGTTTCAGCTTTTTGTCAGTAATTGCTTTTCTTGTTTTCTAGAGACACTCTTATCCTAGAGACTCTCCTCCTACCTGGGTTGGTATAGAGCTGGCTTTCCACGGTTTTGCCAATGCACTGCAGCTTAATTGCCTGCAGGGAATCGTCCACGTGCATGATGGTCGGCAGGCTGCCCAGCGTGTCCTGTACCAAGTTGGCCACTTCCCGGATATCAAAGAGCTTCAGCAGTTCTGAGTACACGGCTGGGAAGGAGCTCAGAAACACAGCCTTAAAACAAGAAGAAATTTAAATGAAACTTCCTTTTATGCCATAAAAAATAAGCTGGAAAATGTTAGTGAGTTTAAGAATTATGACAAGTATTTTTAATTAGAAAGAGCGTTTCTCTTACCTAAAGCTAAAAGGGAAACAACTGAAAACCAAAATAAAAGCGTGTGGCTAGAAGAGTCTTTAGAAATGTGCAAAGGAAGTACACCTAAAAACTGGAGAATTATGGAAAGTTATTGACATTACCAAAATGATTGTCACAAATGCCACAGAATCAGGAAAATGCAGTGTGATTGAGTAGAAAGAATGCACAACCAAGTCCTGAACTGTGGTCACTGGGATGTTTTTCTTTTTGGAGCAGCTTAGTGAACTGTTCATTTAAATTCTTTTCTCTTTAAGAACACCAACAGGACAATTCCCCAAAGCACTCAACTGATGGTTTAGGAGAAAGCTTGAGGCAGGACAATAGAAGAGCTAGGTTACAGGTGGTATCAGCTTTGCTTCAAATCAGAGCTATGTCTTTGGAAAGCCAGCTAGGTCCCTTAGGCTTCGTGTTATCACTTGTGAAATAATAAGATGATTAGAAGAGCCCTGTATGAGAGTCAGTGAGATGGTCAGTAGATAAAGAGCTTGTTGTGCAAGGATGAGTAGCTGAGTTCACATCCCGAGCGCATATAAAGCAGGACAGGGTAGTTTTAGCCTCTGCAATCCCAGTGCACCCGGTGGGAAGAGGAGAGGCAGAGACAGCAGAATCTGGTGGAAGCTCATGGGCCGGCCAACCTGGTGAACACAACTGTGAATGATAGGCCCTAACTCAAACAAGGTGGTAGGACAACTCAAAAGTTGACCTCCTGAGCTGGAGAGATGGCTCCGTGGTTAGGGTATATACCTGCAAAGCTTGACTACATAGGTTCAATTCCCCAGTACCCACATAAAACCAGATGCACAAAGAGGCGCATGCATTTGAAGTTCATTTGCAGCAGCTAGAGGCCCTGGTGTGCCCATTCTCTGTCTGTCTTTCTTCTATCTCTCTCTGTTTGCAAATAAATAAAAACATTTTTTAAAAGTTGACCTCCGCCTCCACATGTGTGTCATGACACTCACATGCCCACACTCACAAACGAACATGCATGTACACACACACTCAAATACCAAAAACATACACACACTAAAAAAAGAGAATAGTCCCTTACATTGGCTCAAGATCTAGTATAAACCCAGAAATGTGTGCAAAGACCTGGAAAACACAATTTTTTAATGTAAAGAAACATTAATTATTTTATGGAAAAAATGAATTCTAACAGCAAATCCCAAGTCATACTTAAACACAGGGTTAAAATTGTACATCAAAATTCACCTTTTTGAATTCCAGAGAAGGGCAACGGAAGAATATGTCAGCCAGTCTTAACTCTCCCCGGTGAGGAAGAGGCACAGGTTTGTAATATGCCGAGACTCAAGAACTAGATGGCTTGCCAATGTCACCATGTGATTGAAGGTACATGTGCTGATCAAACACAGAACCAAATTCAATTGAGCTATTTGGCAGCAACAAAAATCTCTGGAAGAGCCAAATTCTATTTGTGATGCTAGACCTATCAAAATGTGTGAGATTCGTTAGACAACAGTGATGCTCTCTGACTTAGTGATTACAGATTTAACATGTAGGATGGAATGTATTATATATAGATGCTTACAGTATGGAGAACCACCAGGCAGCTAGTCAAGTAAAGTCATATTTTAAAAAAATGATGAAGTTTTTTGCATGTGTATTCATATGCCGTGTGTGCATGTGGAGTCACAGGTATGTCTATGACTCTCCAGCTTCTTTATTAAGACAGGATCTCTCACTGTACCCAGAGCTGAACAATTCAGTCTAGCCAGCCTGCCCCAAGGACCCTCCAGTCTCTGCCTCCCGAGCAATGGGGTTGTAGGTGTGGACCACCATGCCTAGCATGCATGTGGGTGGTGAGGGTCTGAACTCAGGTCCTCATACTTGTGTGGCAAGCACATTGCCCCCTCAGCAGATTGATATGAAATGATTGATATGGATTGATATGAAATGGCTGAGCAGAAGTAAGTTAAGCACAAGAAGGATATATTTTTGGCTTAGTTTAAAAGGAGAGGTCTGTGGTGGGGAGGGCACGGCAGCAGGAGTGGGAGAGGACTAGGTCACACCGCACTAGAGTTGGGGAGCAGAGGACACATAGCAAATGGAGCCTGGCTACAAAACCTCAAGGCGTGCCCCCAGTGACCACTTTCTTCAGCAATTCTCCACCTCCTAAAGGTTCTACAACCTTCCCAAACAGCACCACCAGCCGAGACCAAGAGTTTCAACCCATGAGCCCATGGTGGACACTCCACATGCAAACTACAACCCTCAGCCATCTCCCTAGTCCCCAACGTTTAATTTTTAAAAATAAATTTAGTTGTGTTTTCTTTCTCTTTCTCCTTAAAACCTGTATGTTGGCTTGAATAGTCTTAAAATAAACAATTTGGAATTCCCTGTTAAAGACTACATTTACATAATCTTCAGAATACTCTGTAAAGAGATCATCCATTAAATAAAATAAAATAAATATAATGAAATAAAATGAATGAGCCTAGCCTTTTGAATACTGAAAGAACAAATGTATTTGGTCTTCATCCAGTATCCCTTAACTTATCCTTTAATTCTTCATTTGCATCCCTTTATGTCAAAAAAGTATGAGAATGTGCCTGAAATGTAAGGTAGATACGTAAGTCTAATAAGAGTAAATAAAAATGAAAGTACAGTTTAGATTTGACCAAGACAAATGGGAAAAATAATCACTAAGAATTTGCAGCAAGATCTTGGGCTTTTACTCCTTCTGCCGTTCCTCTTCTTCTCCAGCAGACGCTGGGGCAGGGCTCCGTCCCAGGAACAGGAAACCAAGAACCATTGCTAAACCAGCTGGGTTAGTCCAGGAGAGCATAACTGCCAAGCTGGGCTTTGACCAGGACTAAGACAAACAGACCCATACGCTAGCCATCAAGTGACCCAGATGATGGACCGTTGGACTAGTTCCAGGAAGCAGGGTCTGCCCTGATTGTAGCTCGTGTAGAAAAACTGCCATATGGCACAAGTGCACCGAGTTGCTGCCTTTAATATAGCCTAACAAGGAAATCTGGGCCAGTGGGTATCCCTGGCTTTGAATGTGGTAGTTTCCAAGATGACCCCCATGACCTCTGCCTGTGATTACATGTTACACAGCAGAAGGGGTTTTCCAGATAAAAGGAAGGTTGACAATCAACTGACCCTAAAATGGGAAGCTGATATAAGAAAACCAAACATACTCATAGTTCTTTAGAGCTTTCTCTGGTTAGTCCAGAAAAATAGACTTCAAGGATGTGGAGAATGCAACATATGGCTGCTGGCCTCGAAGAGGCCACATATCAAAGAATTCAAGTGACTCCAGAAGACAGAGTATCTCCTGTCCCCCCGTCTCAACTGACAGGTATCAAGGTCCTACCTAGGTCCTGAAGACACAAGGAAATATATTTCTTCCCATAGCTTGACTAATCCAGAAAACATATTCTTCATATTCTTCTTTAACTAATATCAAAGGTAAACAGCGCATCATGGTGGAGAAGGCATGAAGCAACGGGTCACATAGTATCCACAGTCAAGAAGCAGAGAGTGATGAATGCTGGTGCTCAGCCTACTTTTGCTTTTTTCATTAGGTGTGGGACCCGAGCCCACGGGGCGGTGCTGCAGTGAGGGTGGGTCCTATCACTTCATTTAATCTAATCTAGAAGCTCCTAAACAAAGATGTCCAGAGATTTGTCTCTTAGGTGATTCTTGTCAAGTTGTCAGTAGTAACCATCACAACCCTGCAGGACCACAGTGACCAAAGGAGTATTTCTGCAGCTTTGCAGGAGGAAAAACAATCACTTGGAGTGCTAGGAAGGAACTGTGACCTGAAGTTGCTCTAAGAGGAAACATTTTTCAGGTACAAATTAAATGAACTTTGTCTTTATAGCTAATCAAGGTTAAAAGAGAAGCTCAGGATGAAAAGTGCTTTTGTAGTGGTAGTAAATTCTTATAGCTTCAAGGACCACAGGGTTAACTTGTTGGATAAACCTTCTCAAACAGCAACTGCTGCAAGATAGGTCTGGGAAGGAGGCAATTTGATATTGATATCTCTGGTGAGTTCCCAGGGTGCAGCAATTGTACTGTTGGTTACAGAGGCCAAAACGACATTTAAAAAGAGTCTGTCATGCATTCTTGCCTACATGGACAAGGACCTCACACCTGTAAGTAAGAGTGATGAGATTAAACAGAATAAGTACAGTGTTGCAATCAGAAGGCTGGCATATTTCTGGTGTTGAGCCATTATACATTATGCTTTCAAACGTCACAAGACACGAAGTGACATCAGTCCTATAAGGATTTTCTTTGGCCTAATCTTCAATTTTAAGTCCTATTCTCAAGGTCCTAGTCTGCAGAGATGGTGAGAGGCTGTGATTGCATCTGACAGATTTTAAACACACCATGGGAATTAAAAGAATACAAGAAAGATTCAGAAAGTATAGAGGACGATATACAGAATTATCCCTTGGAATACACACAAGGTCATGTTGTTTGGAAAATGGATGGATTCCTGTCCAGAGTCAAGCATGGTGGAACACACTAGTACTTCTATGATTTGGGAGATGGAAGCAAGAGAATCAGGAATTCAAAGAAATCGGGGTTTGAGACCAGCCTGGGCTACATGAGACCTTTCTCAAAGCAAAGCAAAACAAAACAAACAAACAAAGCCTAAAACAACTAGCAAGCCATGTGCGTGCACACACACACACACACACACACACACACACACACACATACATTCAGGCTACTCCCAGTAATAGAGTTTGGCAACATCAGTTAGGCACGGGTCTTATAAAGATCAGTCCCAGGATGATTACAATCAAGTTAAATAAGGCTAAACAACATGTAATTCAGCAGCCTCTAAGAGAATGACTCTCAAGCTGATAGATGGGAAAGGACTGTGCCAGATTAGCTCTAGTGAGATTCTGTCTCCAGGCTGATAGCATGTGCTCAGAGTGTGCATTCTGAAAACTAAAACCTCAAGCTGATGCAGGCAGCCTCCGCTCCAGGCAGACCAGGGTCTCACTTCTCAGCTGGTACTCAGAGCTGAGGGATCTTCAGACTCAAGTCGTGATGATGGGTGAGCTGCACGTGGAGGGGACTGTGCACGTCAGTTATGTTGCTGAGTGGAGACACAGTGCAGTGGTGGTTTTCTTCTACTGAGCAGAGACTGAGAGCAATTACCTGGGACTGAGACAGCGCTCCAGAGCCCTTGCTTTCTTGGGAAAGAAAGAAACGGACCGACATGAGGAGCTCTTGAATGCAGCAGCGGAATTCCTCTTCGTTTTGCCCACCCGTGGCAAGGGAAAACAGCCTTCGGGACTGCACGATATACTTGAAAATGTATTCTTGTGCCTTAAAACAAAAATTTTAGAAAGTTAGCTTCAAAGGAGGCCAAGAGTATTTATATAACAATGACAGAGCATAACAACAACAACAACAAGAAACGATGGTGCAGCGTTAGACTTTTCAATTATTGATCTAAACACTAAGGCCCTGTGAGATTTTTGACTGCTATGCACTTATGAGGGGTAGGGAGAGTCATTCTTCTTTGATGCCAGACAATCAAAACATACAGTAAACTTCAAAATTCTTATTAATTCTGAGGAGTCATGAATACTGGATATTTTTCATCCTCAATGACTTTTAAATTTAGTTGATGAAGAGATAACTGTTTTCAAAAGTGATTTTGTTCTGGTAGGTACTTATCATCAACAAAATGCTTATTTTATTAACTATGTATGTATTATCTATTTTTATCTACTCAGACAACACAGGATAGTCTCAAGAGGAATAAGACTGCCAGGGCTGAACAATCCCTTTAAGAAATGATGGCACATACCTTTAATCCCAGCACTCGGGGAGGCTAAAATAGGAGGACCATTGTGAGTTCAAGGCTACCCTGAGACTAAATAGTGTATTCCAGGTCAGCCTGGGCTAGAGTGAGACCCTACCTCAAAAGAGCAAAAAGCAAAAATAAATAAATAAATGAAAAAAAAATTTTAGCAGTAGTGGGGATTGAACTCAGGGCCTCAAACATACTAGGCAAGTACAAGCTTCCTGTCATCACCCTGCTTCCCTGCTAAAAACCATGTATTCATAGAGGACTGACACGCAGGGGGTTGCAGCCTATACAGGGCTACCTGATGAGAACCTACTGAAAGAGGGAAACGGGGAGGGCGAGAAAAGGGAGAGGAAGAATTTGAGAAGTTGAAAATTTTGGTGTTTTTTTTAGATTTTAAAATTTTTATTTATTTTTATTATTCAGTAGAAACTTTGGACAAATCATGGATTGGTACCACCATTTCCCTGCTCCCTGCCCCCATTCCATTCTTCTTGAACCTGTCTGCCGGTCAGACATCAGCATCCCCATATTCAATTGAGTACACAAGGCCCAGAGACATGGGAAGTTAAACCACAAGACCCCATATGACCCCAGAGTTCTTTCTTCAGTGTGGAGCTTGCGAAGCCACACTATTTATTCACTATTAAAATTAGAGGAAAACGGTTCTCAGAAGGTCTTGGTCATTTTGTGTAAGTCAGAAACTTCTAGTTTAACTGCCCATCTGCAGTCTCCTGTCCAATCTCCTTCTCCCTCCAATCCTGGACGTATGTCCAGTGACAGGTGTCCAGGGGACTCAATCCCAAGCACGTTCCAGTGAACACACCTGGTAAAGTTTCTTTTGAATTTCATCAGTTCTGGAGCAGCTACAAACTGATTAAGATCCTTGAATTGGAATGTCAGTAGTCTATCATCACCAATTACTGTCTGTGCAGAGGAAACCAATTAGCCTCAGCATCACATGCAATGGCTTTGCGAGACTATGTTATTTGCTTTCCACAGTGTGTTCTTACCTTCAGCACCTCCTGGATGTGTTCCTGTCGCTCTGCTTCCGTTATCCGGTCCACATACCACTTCAGCACTTTGATGAGGTCTCTAAAACAAAGGGAGCAATGGGAAGATTGTAGAATTGGTGGAATTCTCAATTAAATGCCCAAAGATCCAACCCTTAGATGTATCAGAAGGAAGCTTCTTTCCCTGTACATTCTCATAGTTTCCTGTCAATCGGCTAAGTAATTACTTTACTAAACCTGCAGGTCAACATCATTACCTCCTTTAAAACTCAAGATAGAAAAAACATGGCATCCCATCAAGAGTCCGCTCTGTCTGGAGGTATTCTCTCCACCCTGCTGTTTCTGACAAAGCTCCAAGTGAATAAAATGCTGGAGCAAAGGACTCTGGGAAAATAAGTGTCTGGAAGCAGGGCTGTCAATCTTGGACAACTGCTAATTGGGATCTCTTTCCACCTGACCATGTTAATAATATTTAGTTTATAAAAGAATATTTAAAAAATGAAAAATAAAGTTAACTATTTTAGTTGTCAGTGTTAGAATTGCAGTTTTGCCGTGATGAACTTTTGTCAGGTCTTGATTTCTAGGGAACAGTTCATATACTTGTTTTTCGTATGGTGAAAAAAAAAAACCCACATATATTTAGAGTTATCCAGCTGGACTCGGTTTAGATGATCCCAATCTTGGTGGCCAGGGACCAAGTCTTCACATGGCTGCACAGAGCTTCCTGCCTGGTGTATATGCTTTCTTCCGGCAGTTATCAAGAGGATGGCCAGAGGCAGGCACTGGCTGGAGGACCCGCATTATTCACCAACTCTTCCCATTACTTGCAGAATCTGAGCTGGTGGGAAACAGCACCTACTTTCTAAGGGAAGCCTCCAGTGCCTAAGTTGCCGGAGGCCAGGGACCAAGTCTGAACAATATAGCGCTGTTGAAGGACATTGTATGCGGTGTACACTCAGTAATGACTAGCAGCTGAGTGAATGAATGACTTTCAACAGGGAGCAAGGCAAAGGTTGCTTCCATTAGTATTTCTGTAAGGCATACATAAGCAACCTGCATAATAGAAGGGAAAATGATGCCATCAAAATAGAAGAGAAACTAGTTGGAAAGAAGGGATTCAGTGCAGGGGGAAAAGGAAGGGTGGTAGGAGGAGTCATAGTATATTGTCTACATGTATGGAGGTTATCAATAAAACTTCTAAAAAGTTATACATAAGCATCCAGGAGTGAAGGGAAGGCATGATAGCAAAAATGAAATAACCAGACATTTCAGACCAAAGAATGTCAAGTAAAATAGAGATGAGAAAAAAAACCTGTATTTTAGTTGTCAGGAACAGAATTTAGGAAGTTCATTTTTTTTCTGCTTTTAATCAAGAAGTTCTAGCCATGAAACAGGTGTGTACAAGGAGGATATTAGGGTCTCAAGTGACACTTCAGCGCTGGGCCTCATTCTTACCTGCACTTCTTTTTAAATCTTCCCACCCAGCTGCTTCGAGTCAGACAAGCTCAAAGGACACTGCTTCTACATAATTACCTTACCTGTACGCAAGTGCCCCAGCAAAGTGACTCTCGATGTATGTGTCCATTACGGGCTTAAAATGGTGAAACTTGCTATCTTGCAGCAAATTGATGATGTGGACCTAAAAAGGAAAATGAGCTTTATAAAACTAAAATGCAAATTGAGATTTTTTTGGGTCCTTTTAAAAATGAACTGTTACATTATCAAGACCATATTTCTAAAACAGCTTCATGAAAACCAAGATTGTGAGACAAAAATCATATAATTGAGAAAATCTGAACTTACCAAAGAATCAAATACTTTAGACCCGTATTTTTGAGAATTTTCATCTAAAATTCCAAACAAGGTATCCAGTGTATCTTGTAGAAACTGTTAATTAAAGAAGCAGCAAATGAATGAATAAGGTACTATCTGTCCTTCCACTTCAAGGGCTCTTTGTCCTGCAAGTTGCCAAGAGGGGAAAGGAGATAGCATATACCTTTACTATCTCTGAGCCATCGATGTCTTTTAACTTAGAGAGACAGCCTGTGATCTTGTCAGGGTGGGTTCTCCATTTCAAAAGATCAAGCATATCACCTGTTCAAACAGAGGAGGGGGATTAATTGCCTTTGCAGAGAGCAGCCCCTCACATGCAAGTAGTGCAGTGGTAAAAGCTGAGGTCTTCCCTGCATTGCTTAACCCTCCCACACAGGGGACAAGGCCTCTCCAGAGAGGCATTTAAGTCAGCCTATGTTAATTATTTCCTCCCTACCAGTGATTCTGCTCATTCTTCAGTCCTCAGGTCAGAGTATGCACCATCCAGGAAGGCCTTCGTGCTATCCCACCTCACAGGAGCACTGCCTGCAGTTGTCTGACTAGGCCCCAGCTAACCTAAACTCTAAGAGAAAACAGAGCCTGGCTCATTGTGCTTCCAGCACCAAGAACAGTACAGGCAGCTGACAAATACTTGCTGGGTAATTCTTGGCCTCCTCCTAGTAAGAGGAGCATTTCTTGGGAGCTGGGAACCTGCTCTATTTACACTTGGATTTAGGCGCTGAACACGAATACAATGCGTAGTATCCCATTCCACCCAATCGTGAGGGGCTTTTTGATGGTCAGGTAACCCACACTCCACAGGACCACACATTGTCACTGCACAGCGACAGGAAGCCCAATGAATTGGCAGGATATCTAGGGAGTCCTGGGGCCTGAAGGTGGTCATCCTTGGCTTCGCAGGGCATCCCTCCATCACAAATCTGGGCAAGCACAGAGCACAGCTCTTCAAAGTCCCCCTTTTCTAAAACTAATACAGGGACTCGAGTCCAGCAGGTCTTCTAAGCATCTCTTCACATAGGGAGAGAAAAAGCTCTTCCTTATTCTTCTTAGGTAGAATTTAGAAAGCCCATGGGAGCTGACAACCCAGCATCATTAGCCTACCATGGAGCAGTGGCCAGTGAGGACAGCTAAAAACTACCAGAGAAAGCACAGGGCAAATGGCCCTGGCAGGGCTGGTCACTGCTCAAGTGACCCAGAGAAAGGCTGGGAAAAGAGAATCACTCCAATGCCTGTGTTTCAGGAGAAACACAAATGGGCTTGCGGAGAGACAGAAAGACCAACCAGAAAGCAATGACAATGACACTCAAAATCCCTCCAAAATCAAGGAAGTACATCGTATGAAAAGGAAAATTGGGAGTGAACAAGAAGAGGAGCCATCTCTTCCAAAGCCAGATGTAAGCAAAACCAACAACAAGCAAACAAAAAACCTTAAAAGGACTTAGGAGTAAAAATTTCAGTATAAGTTGAGCATGCCTAATGTGAACATTTAAAAACTCGAACACTCCAAAATGCAGAACCATCTAAGCATCTATACAATGCCTCAAGTGGAAAGTTCCATACCTGACCTCACAGACAAGAGGTCACAGTCAAAGGCTGACACTTAAAGATATTGCATGAAATTATCTTGGGGACATATATATTCCAAATATAATGTAATAAATAGATAAATATGTATTACACGAAACCCATATATAACATATATATGAAACCCAATTGTATCCTATGTTTAGACCTGAGTTCCACCCCCAATATATTTCATGTGTATATAAATATCCTTAAGTTCAAAAGTCCTTGAAATCTGAAACACTCTGGCCTCAACTCATACTAAATGTGAATGATGTGAATGTTTATTTACAACAAAGGGAGATAAAAAAAATGTAGAATGAAAACACAAATAAAATTTTAAAATACTGATTGTGAAATATAAATTTATGTTTTTGTAACAAAAAAATCTTGAAAATGCTTTAATATTCATATCATCATCTAAGGCATAATTTGATTCCCGTTAAAACCTGATTGTTTATCTTCAGAATATCAGACATTTCCGAGGCAGACTTACTATGGTGAGGCAGGGCTGTACTATTCTTGGAGGATCTTTATTCCTTTTCTCCCTCCTGTTAATCTAACCTCAGAATGTCTCCATCCTTTGGCATCGTCTCATTTGAAACCCTAAATGCATTTCCCCCATCACTTTCTCCTTACTCCCCATTCTCCTCCCTCCCAGTTGTTCACTTCTGGCTCTGGCTCTCTTCCCCATTCCTTTAAGGCAGAGGCAGCTTTAGGGACGCTCAGGTGTCCTGCGGTAAAGTAAGGAAAGTGGGGAGGAAGAAGGGGGCCCTGCAGGCCAGGAAGTGGCATTCTTGAGGGAGCAGTGGAGAAAACAGGCTTAGGACCCTAAGGAGCAGAGCTAGAAAACTAACTGCCTCCAGTGGTCCAAATGTTCTCATCTTTTCTGGAAGCAGGCCGATGGTGCTCAGAACTGCTCACACCGCAGCCAAGGATCAGAGGGTAGTTACATCTGTCCAGATGTCATCAATTGCTTATGTTAAGGCAACAATGCCATCTCCTAGGTCAGCTTCATTCACCTGAAGATAATGCTAGCTACAAATTAGGAGCTAGAAAATATTAATTTTGTACATTTCATTCAAGAAGCACTTATTAAGTGTACACTGTATCTCTGACCTATGAAGAAATACAAAATGTGGGCATCATTGCCCCTTACTCTTTGAGACCAGGTTTCATATAGCCCAGGCTGGTCTTGAATTTGTTATGTAGCCAAGGATGACCTTTATTAGAGCTCCTGATCCTCCTGCCTCAGTTTCCCAAGTGCTGGGATTCAAGGCATGCATTACTACTCCACCCAGCTGCCTTATTCTTAAGAAGCTAAAGTATAAGAATATCTGCATAATGCTCTGGTCTTGGAGTACTCTGCATGAAAAATGCAGGCAATACAGAGTACTGGGAGACACACTTTACGAATCCTGAAATGCAAACCTGGTCTATGAAACTGCTCTTAGAAATGACATCACTTGCTAAATGTCCAATTGTAGAGGAAATGAGATTTGTATATTTTCCAAGTCAAGTACAATGAATACAAACCAATTTAATTCTAATTTAGAACTGGATTACTTCTACACAGAGATGTGTGTCTAGCATGTAAATTTCAGAAAGATCAACTGAGTTCCTCCTCCCCTTTCCATCTTTGGAAACACTCTATTCATTTACTGGCTCATCTTGAGCTACCTAGCACTGACAAGGTTAATCAAAGTCAACATGATAATGAAGCATGTATCAATCTCCTCAAATGAGTCAGGAATTTTGATCCCACTGTCCCAGAGTCAGGTGTTTCATATAATGATTTCACGAATACTTTATTTTCCATATTTACAGGAAAATACTCTCATTTTACAAAGTAGGAATTAAATTTTTAGGATTTGGTTCTGTCTTATGCTCTTAATTTCTAACATTCCAAGGTCTAGAAATAGAGCAAGTTCAGGACTCCGAACTAGCTAAAGATTTTTTTGGTTTTCTTGAGGCAGGCTGACCTGGAACTCACTCTATAGCCCCAGGCTTGCCCCAAACTCATGGTGATCCTTCCATCTCAATCTTCTGAATACTGGAACTAAAGGCATATGCCACCACACCTGGCCTGACTAGAACCAACTATTTGCGTGGCAATGAACCTATTGTTAGGTTCACCTGTGTGGTAGGCAGGATCTTAACCTCCTAAAATGTCCACACACCAATTCCTAGAAGGTAGATGTTTACCTGACATTGAAAAAGAGACTTTACAGACATGATCAGAGATATGATAACAAGGAGATTATGTTGGGCTCTCTAGCCAAATGTAATAAAAAATGTCTTTAAGCAATTGAAGAGGATCAGAATTAGAGAAACCTGAAGATGCTATCTTGAGTAGAAAACCACATTTTAAAAAATGCACAAGGCCTGTACAAACTGGAAAAGGGAAGAAAACAGATTCTCCCCCACAACCTCCTACAGGAATACAGTGGGACCAACAATCTGACTTTGACCTCTGACCTCCAGAACTCTAGGATAATAAATATGTGGTGATTGTTATTGAAAATATTAAAATAATAAATATGTGGTGATTGTTAAGGCAGCAATCGCTAATTAATAGCATCCTGAAATATTACATTTGGGATACTGAGTTTAATGTAAAACCTATACAGACATTCAACTAACTCATGTAGGATGAATATAATTCTGTCTAAAGGAGTCATTAAGAGGTTGATCTTATTATTATCTTCATCATCTCTATAGAAGTGGACCGGCTTCATAGCTAACAACTGAGGTTTGAATCATTAATTGAGTTATGTCAGTGGAAGTTATATTTAAGTAAAAACATTAAGCAGTGAATACTGATAAAGTCTAGGATAAGTTAATAAAATGTGTCCTATGTAAATACAGTAGCCTTGCACCCTGAACTTGAAAAGGATTTTAAAAGTGGTCAATACTGAAATGCTAGATGTTGATGCTTTTTTTGATAGTTTAAAGACAACTATGTTTCTTTCTATACTGTCCCATTACACCAAAGAACGTCGACTCCAAGAACACTTGTAAGAGTTGAGGCACAGGAGTATCCAGTGAACCAGCTTATTATAAAGTGATTCTCATCAACAAGATGTATCTAGTTTATTCTTACGGGAGATGGGATACTGGCCAGAAGCCTTATATGGCAACCATGAAAATCTCAAAAATGTTTAATTTACTTCTTTCATTACAGACAATGTTTCCATAACAATTTGCCAAGGAGAAGAGCTTGCTTTATTAATCATAACTTGCTAAGCAATCATTGACATAAAAAGTAATGCTACAGCAGAAAAGCAATATCCATCTAATTAAGCAAAAAATAGGCTTTATTCTAAAGTCTGCAATTAGCACTGTTTATGGAGCTATAAAACAAGAGATTTAAAGTCGTGGTATTTTTTATCTTTTTTTTTTAAATGCAGCTGGGTTTTAATGGTTCATTTGAGGAGCTGTGTACTGGGTTTCCAACACTGGGAAATAAATTTCATGTATTGGGTCACCATAGTTTCAGTGGTTTTTCTAGTGCAATGTTCTATATAATTTCAGCATATGTTTACCAAAATTCACACATGTACTTAGGTAGAAGAGCTTTCAAACAAAACACTATTATACATTACCATTTTGTGTGAGTTTTGTGGAACATAGAAACGATGTTATCCAAAAAGATTCCTTTGTAGCCTTCATGGTTTGATTATTATTCCCAAGGAAAATTCCCTTGGAGAAGGGAAGTTTGAGGTAGCGAGTAGTATCCTGAAGGTTTGTATTTTCTTCACACTGTTAAAAACATTTAAAGAAATTAAAAATGTAAAAAATGAGAGGGAGAGAGAGAAAGAGAGAAAAAGAGACCTCAGAATAATTATTAAGCATAATTGCCTTTTTTTAGTATCTACAACTGGGAAACATTCCAAAAGGAATTATAATAAAATTTGGCTTTTAAGTAAAAAGCAACAAAAATGTGTAAAATAATTAAGTATGGGTGTTGTACATTGAACCATTTGAATTTAAATCTTAGCTCTGTTACTCCCAATGTGGGTGACCATGTGAAGTCATTAAACCACTCAGCATTTCAGTTTTGCTTCCCTAAAACCTCATTGTCTTGTCAAAAGAATTACGATTATATAAAGCCTTTTAACACAGTCCCTGGTTTATTGGAACTGCCAAGAAACCATCTTTACAATGACCACAGGAGTTTTTAAAAAGATGCTTAAATTTCTGCAACATGTCATTTGAGGCAGCTGTTTAACTGTTATCACTTTGTAAATGTACAATTGAGGAAATGGTATTTTAGGTAATCTAATAGTCCCACTGTGTAAGAGAAATCTCAAAGAAAATGCTAGCTAATACAGATTTAGAAAATATAATTTCATATCCCTACTATAATTATTTCTCTAATCAAGGAATGTCATTTCCCATTAAAATTGGTGGTAGAATTGGGGATGAAGAGCTAGGTGTTCATATGATGTGATGCAGCAACATACAAATGACTTCCCACTGGCAAGAGGACAAGTGTAGCTGCTCAGAGGTACCAGGTGGTCATTATATCAATGCAGACTGTCATGGTTTGATTCAGGTGTCCCCCACAAACAAATGAATGTGTTCTGATTGACCGATCCTCAGCTGATGGCAATTTGGGTTTTACAGCTTCGCTAGAACTGTGTTGTTGGGGGCAGGCTTATGGGGCTTATAAACCAGCTTCCCCTTGCCAGTGTTTGGCACACCTTCCTGCCATTGTTTCCAGTGCTGTGGCAGAGGTGATGTCCACCTCTCTGCTTATGCCATCATTTTCCCTGCGAGGATGGAGTCTCCCCTCGAGTCTGTAAGCCAAATCAACCCATTCTTCCACATGCCACTTTTGCTTAGGTTCTTTCTGTGCAGCAACTAGAAAGATGACTGCAACAGTTTTGGTACCAGGATGTGGGGTCATCTGTTGCTGCTAGAACCCTGATATTGTGGCTTGGTCTTTTGGAAGTGATCTGCAGGAGGAATGTGGAAGGATTTGTAATCTCGACCTAAGACATGCCTCGCAATGCTGTGAGTACAGCTTGATGGACCATTGTGGTCAGAGTTAAAAGACCTGAATGCAGTAAGAACTATGGACTATGAGGTTTGGCTTATGAGGGGGAGAAAGAACTTTGTCAGGACTGTGCCAGAAGCAGTTTGCGTGAGAGGCTTGCTGCGTTCTGCCTGCCTGTGTCCTGGAAACCTGTGCAGGGTTGCTTTACATAAAGATGGATTGGTGTGAGCAGATGGAGATGGCACAGAAAGAAACATCTTTGGGCCAAAACTGATGCCCGTTCACCTGCAATGGTTTGAGATATTAAGTACAACCATCGAGATTGGGCCAGCTGGTCTGCATTAGAACAACAGGAAGAATGCAGATTCTTTGAAGTAAGGGGCCTGAATGCATTGTTCCCCTCTGGATTAACAAGTTGGTAGCCCAACTGGTTCTGTGGAATATAACAAATGAAGGAAGAGAGGGTCATTGGATTTGCAACACAGTTTTGCTTTTGAAAAATGGCCACTGGCGATTTGAAGCAGGCATACTAGGTTGCCTGCATGGAGCCCAATGGAGCCATGAAGATGAACTGTGGGTTGCAATAGAGAAAAATCAGATGCCAGGACTATGGATGGCTGCCAAGGCAAGCTGCCAGCACTGGATGAAGTTTTCCTGGACTGTGAGTAGCAAAGCTGGAGGGGTGGAATCAGATCTCCAAGAGACTTGCTATTGGTTAGAATCATTAAACTTGGAGTTAGAGATTGATGGTGCCTGCTTGTTTTAAATCTTGTATTGGTTCAATCTGTTTTTGCCATGCCTCATGTTTTGCAGTGTGAATGTGCTGTGCCATTACAGGTTTATTTTTTGGTATTATGGCTCAGTTGAAAGCTGTGGGGACTTAAGAGTTGAGCTGAACACATTGTATTTACATCATGAATGATTATTAGTTTGTGGGGGCCAGGGATGGACTGTTAATGGTTTGATCCAGGTGTCCCCCACAAACAAATGAATGTATTCTGATTGATAGATCCTCAGCTGATGGTAGTTTGGGTTTTACAGCCTCGCTAGAGCTGTGTTGTCAGGGGTGGGATTATGGGGTTATAAGCCAGTTTCCCCTTGCCAGCGTTTGGCACACCTTCCTGCTATTGTTTCCAGTGCTGTGGTGGAGGTGATGTCCACCCCTCTGCTCATGCTGTCATTTTCCCTGCCAAATGGAGTCTCCCCTTGAGTTCGTAAGCCAAATAAACCCATTCCTCCACAAGCTGCTTTTGCTTGGGTTCTTTCTGCACAGCAACTAGAAAGCTGACTGCAACATAGACCCTGCAGACACACACCCGCTTGTCTGCTACACCCTCTTACCATGGTGTCCATTTCTACATACTAGGAAGCACAGGCATAGATTGATATGCTGAATACCATATGTCTTATCACTCTGAGTCAATGCTGTCAAAAAAGGGATTATTCTAGAATAATCAACACTGAAAACATAGCCTGATGTGTCATCTGGTCCTAGATTTGGACAAGCCAGGATTAGAGAATTGGATATCAATTAAAATCTAGGTAAGAATTTGGTATTTGGAAAAACCTTTAACCATCAAAAGTGAACTAAAACACAATCTATGATCACTTGTTTTAAAATTTTATACAGAACAATATGTACATGGGCATATACAATGGAGCTATATTTGGGAAATGGGATTACAGTGTTTTGTGTTATTTTGGTTTATTCACATACTGCTTTTGTAATTTAAAATTAAGAAAATATTGGAAAAGATACAGAACTGGTACAGTCTAGCTTATTTGGAGTATATATTTTAAAACTCACTTTCACTATATTTCTTGAATAGTGTCGTGGTAACAGGCAGTAGTTTAATACAAAAATCCCTTAAATGCTTGAGACTATATTGTGTGAATCAAAAAAAAATTTTCTTTTATAAATCCTTGGGATAGACCTCTCTAGTGAGTTGAGAAAAAGAATCAGAATATCATATGATGTTCTTACTAGCAGAATTGCCCTGAAACAGAAGCATCAGTACAAATATTACAGTTTTCATCATTCCCTCTACTGTTCCACTTCTATAGCTTATTACCTCAAGATATTCCATAGATACAAGAGACTGCAGAACATATGCAAAGGCGGTTTAAAGAATAATTATAAAGTAAATAATGCAAAGATTTTTTTTAGAAAAATTCCTTGGCAAAGTAATGCTCTCAACTCCTGTATCACTACTTCCTCCTGTCTCTCAGGACTTGGACACAGTAACTGACACACGCAAATTCGTCCCCTTCTATAGCTGGACCTGGTCTACAGGGTTGAAAAGATGGTCTGGTCTCCAAGTCCCACCTGACTTATCCTTCCAGATGTCGAAGAACCACTGCCTATTATGACTGTTTCCCATCAAAACCAACCCACACACTTTGTCCAACAATTTCTTCCTCAGAGGCTGGAGCCTGTCCTCGTCTGGTATGCCCCATCTGTTCATAGAAACTCTGGTCCCAAGTTTATCCCCCTTCCCTCAACTACCGGGCTCTTGGTATCTTTTAGCAGTCTCTTGGAATTCCTGTTTGAGGTGCTCATCCAGTTTCACTGTTGAAATCAGGCTGAACACTGAGTACAGATGTGATGGCTATGCTCTGTCTCCAGGGAGCATTGTGACTAGAGCACAGTTGACTCCTGATCAGTCATCATGGCCAGATTAGTTCAACAATCCTTGTTCCCTTGACTCCTCCCTCAGCCCAGGGAGCTAAGTCCTCAGCATCCCAAGTCTGAGGCATGACACCTTAATAGCTTCCTATATAATAATACTGTGGGTACCAAAGGTATTGCAAGATCTACCACAAATATTGGTGTGTGTGTGTGTGAGAGAGAGAGAGAGTGAGAGAGAGAGAGAGAGAAGAGGAAGAAGAGGAGGAGAAAGAGGAGGAAGAGGAGGAAGAGGAGGAAGAAAAGGAGGAGGAGGAGGAGGAGGTGGCGGAAAAAAGTATGCCCATCAACCCAGGAAAGAAAAGCACTGAGAGCTGGGCATGGTGGCACATGCCTTTAATCCCAGCACTTGGGAGGCAGAGGTAGGAGGATTGCCTTGAGTTCGAGGCCAGCCTGAGACTATAAAACCCAAAACCCAAAAACCAAAAAACATGTAACCTCTCTTTGAGAACTTTTAACCCATTTCTAAAATTTTTAATATATTGTCAAGAAAATTTTATAGCCCATCTTTTATTGTTCTTTCAGGTTTTCAGCATGCATGATTAATATACAATACAAACACTGTACATCTTAAAACTAACCCAGCCTACTGCCATTTATTTATAAGTGCTTACTATATTATCAGACACACTAAACAGTTTGTGAATATTTTCTCCTCATAATGACCCTGTAACACAGGATATTATAATAAGGCACTGACATGATTTTTTTCTAATGCTATGATATTACTATGTCAGTACCAACATGTGAACCTAGGTTTGAATTCACAACTATCATAGAACATTGCCTTTCTTCACTTGTTTTAACCATTTTGAGTTTTTCTAAAACTTTGTTGTTGACATCTTTGTTTCTATATAAACATGGAATATTAAGTATGGCTTATAAACAAAAATATTTCTTTTTTTAAAAAAGGGTATATGGTGGGAGACATGGTGGGAGAAGTGTTCAAGTGGTGTGTAGAACTGAAATAAAATCAAAAGAAATAAGTCGGTAAGTCTCATGATGAAATGGCATGTCTACGTTGTGAAATACAGGTGTGGTGGTTTGAACATAAAATGCCCCTAAAGGCTCATGTGTGTGAATACTTAATCCCCAGCTAATGACCCTGTTCTGGAAAGTTATAGAACCTCTTTAGGAGGTGGAGCCTTGCTGGAGGAAGTGTGTCACTTGAGGCATCACATCTGGACCTGTTTACTGCTGTCTCTCTCTCCTCTCTCTTTCCTTCCTCCATGATGATGTGCTAATGTGATAATGGTTTCCTACACTTGGCATGCTTTTCTCACCATGATGGACCTCCCCCTATGGAGCTGTAAGATGAACCCCTTTTTCCTTCCAAGGAACTTGGAGAATATTCCTGAAGCAACAGGGAACAAAAGGGATCACGTGACCTAGCTACACTGGGAAAACAGTGGATAAGAGCAGAAGAGGTATGATACAGGAGATTGAGCAACAAGTGATCATTCCTTCATTTGATGGCAGGGATTCCAGGAGAGAACTGGGGTTTCAAGGCAGTGAGGAACAGGAATGAGAAACAGGGTGGGCCTGTAGGACCGGGGCAGACGACAGGGCAGCAAGGGTTCTAGCCACAGGGCTACTCAGCTCCTACCAGGAAATGCCCAGGTCAGCCTGCACTCACCAGGCAGTGAGCAGGGTCAGCAATCACACTTCTTCTGTAAAGGAATGCCCTAATATTCCAGCCAGCTGGGAGACATCAGGGCTGATACTGAGAGAGAGAGCTGCTGACCAGAGTATGGACCAGACAAGAGAAACAAGCAGGAGCATCTCCCCCTTAGGCAATAGGCTGAGTCAACTAGGCCTCAGAAATAAGGCTATAAAGTGTGGTCTGGCAGTGTTAGAGACAGTTTGGAATGCTAAGTAGAGCAGAGTCAGAGCTGTGTGTTTCTGTGTCTGCTAATATGTGCGATATTGGAGTAGCAATACCAACTTGCTACCTTGAGATTCTTCTCCAGCATGCAGTCAGGAGGCAGGTTTACTATCACCTTGATCAAGCCCAACTGTGTCAGGGGCGAAAGCCTTTTGGGGCCTTTGGAGGCACACCCTGGGTTAGTCTTGAACGGCACCTGACAGTCTGCCAAGAGGGGCTTGGCTTAATGAGTTTCAGGAGGTAGTCCTGATTAGACTATTTGCACATCATGACCACAGGTTCTTACCATTAGCTCCCTGATTGGCCAGGAAGCTCTATATATACTGCCTCGTTCCCCACAATAAAGAGACACCTTCTTCAACCCACAAGCTGTGTGTG
>PVHP010016154.1:11798-28668 GCA_004024765.1 Zapus hudsonius | reverse complement strand
TCTAATGAACCTAGAGTGTTCAGGTAAATGCACTTATTGAATTAAAATTTAAATCCACAAATGGAACCATACTGAAGTGCACAAACCATGAATTCAGCACATTGTAGTTCAAAAGAAATTCTTGAAAGACAGGAAGAAAAGGGGTATCAGTGAGCCACGCAGATACCCTGCTGTAAAGAATATCCAAATCCAGAGACACACTGTTCCATCGCACTGAACCTTCTGAAAAGACAATTACACATAATTTAGAGGTATTTTTTTAAGGTTGCTGTGGAGCTCTTACAATAACAAGAGTCTTTGTGCACATTTTTTACTGCCTGAAGAACAGACTATAATAGAATGGTAATGTGTGTGTATTTTACTTCGCAATTCCTTTGATAAGGCTTGGGAGGAAGATGGCGAATAAGAGAGGCAAATGAGAGATCCGTGTGTGTGTGTGTGTGTGTGTGTGTGTGTGTGTGTGTGTGTGTGAACAGTGGATGAGCAGAGCACTATTGCTGCCATTTGGATAATGGAGTTCTCTGTGACCACGGCTATCTGCTCTCCAGACAGCTGCATAGAAGGACAAAGGTAAAGCTGTTCTATTCCTGCCTGGCATCAGAATCTTTCGAAGCTCTTCCTTTAACAGCCACTGACTCTTTCCACATTGCAGTGAGAAACACCACTCATCAGGTACAAGTCTCCTTAATCCACAGTAGCTTTGAACAATTCCAATAGATTCTCCTGAAACATTCAGGCATGTGCTCACTGCCTCACAATGCTCTGTCATTAAGGGAAAGTCATGCAAGATAAAATGCAGAATAGTAGGACCTATAATAGCAAGCATCTTCATAATAGCCAAAGTGCTCCATGCATTAGAAGTCATTTTCTGTAAGAGCTCACAATGAAAAAGAAGGGAAATTATCACATGGAAATGAAGGTGCAAAGTGGATGGTGCTTGAAAGCAGTTCTGTGCTGTCACGTGTCACTGGTTGAACTCACCTGATTCCATTTCAAGGCACAAGGAAAACTTTAAATGCTTATCAAAGAGATTGAAATGGAATCAAAGTTTTTCCTCTTTTTCTCTTTTCTTTCCCTCCCTTTTTCCCTTCCTTCCTTCCTTCCTTCCTTCCTCCCTCCCTCCCTCCCATTTCTTCCTCTTCCTTTTTATCCATCTACTGTTATTCTGTGTCTACATATGAACACTGCATTTCATAGTGAGTATTAATTTTTATCACATATGCAACTATATGTATGTACAATTCAATACCACATTCATTCAACATACTCTAAGAATGGCAAAAAGTCAGTTGAATCCAATTCACAGATGTAAATGCTAGTTATATTTATCTTTTATCTAAAGAGCTAGTTGGAAATTTGAGAGAAACTTCTCTTCACAGAAATAAGGAGCAGGCATTTTCTAAACTGGCTAGTGAATGAGGACACCTCATATTCCTCTTGTAGAGGACATAGTGTGGATAGACTCAGAATTTCAAGTGAGTATGAAGAAAATGAAACATAGTGATATCAACTGTAGATGGACAGTATTGGAAGGAATCTGGGTCCATAAACTGTAAAGTTCTCATTTTCTAAACATTGATACTGATTAAATGTATTATGATCACTTTTAATTATATTTTTCAATGACAGCAAAAAAAATAGGAAAATCAAGGCACTGATATATTATTGGCTATGGAGGACTGGTTCAAAGGCAACACATCCTTTGAGTAGCTCTGTAGGTCACCATGCACACCTTTATCATCTTTGAAATCAATGGCTCAAAGATTAACTAAGAGATACACTTAGTGACAAAAAACCTTAACTGGAACTGGGATCCTCTCAGCATAATCCTATGGGGAACAAGATCTCGGGCTCCTAGAGGAAATTCCCATTACTAAAAAGCAACAGAGAGGCTACACCCATTAGGAGCTACCCAAAATAGCAATGTTGTCTCATTTAACCTATATTGATCTCACTGCCCTATAGAGGTTCTGTCTGTATTTTATAGAAGGCATTGAGAGAGATGGGGACAACCCAATTCCACTAACAAGACATTGGATGATGGCTGACACCTTGGCAGGAGACAAACCACTCCTAGCCTTCACACAGAGCCTAAATGAAACCTACAAGAAAGCTACAAGACAAACAGGAGATTAGTCACCTCAGCAAGTCTGATAACCCATGAAAGGTCAATGGAGACAGACACCAACAATACCTATCACAACACAGGGCAAATATCCAGAGACACTGAAGATCTCAACAATAAAGCAGACTCAAAACTCACCCACTATGACTCAGGGAACTGAGCGGAAATAATGTAAGAGCCATGGCTGGGGAGAATATCCAGAGACTTTGCCCCCCCCCTCAGCAACAATACACAAGGGGGAAGGAAAAAAAAAAGAACAAAAAAACTGGCTACCTCTGGTGCAGTTCATAACCCCTTAACATATGGCCAGATCCATCCAGTATGCACATGGAAGAAGTACTCCAGTGGGTGGGGGACAGAGTGGAGGGCAAAGGGGACACATTCACAAGATTGGCTCCTACAATGTATATACTTATAATAAAGATGTATTTTTTTAAAAAAAGAGAATGCATTTACAAGATTTTCAAGTAATATTACTATTATTTTCCCTTTATAATGCATACATTTAAGGCTTTCAAATTCTTATATTCCCTTCTATGTTCTTTAAATTAAATTTCTTACTGAAGCAAAAGAATAGCCCTTAAAGTAACTGCTTTTGTCTTTGCTCTTAACCACACTTTGAGATTGCCTATATCCTGTTCAATGAGTCCAATAAGTGTTTCATGCTTCTAAAAATTATGCTAAAAGATAACAATGTGAGTGAAATGTACAAATTAATATTTCAATTGAAAACTTTGTGGTGCTTTGAAAAAGCAACTGTGCAAACACTCTACAGGCTGTGTAAGATTAAAAGCAGGTACATCTGATAATCTTTTATGATTTCAGGTTGGGAGCTTTCCTTATATTTTGTTGATTAAACTTGTGTAAAATTTTATGGATCCTCACTTAGAAAATAATTTCTCTCGTGGAACATTCTTTTATCAAGAAATGGTATTTAATTTCAGATTGACAAGAAAAAATATTTACCCTTCATCACCCCCCACCACCAGTCTAGTGAATGAATACTTATTTTACTGATAAATAGATCATAGGCTGAGTTGGGAGTGGATTCAAAATGCCATATGATTAGTTACACAGAATCTGCACTTCTCTAAGAGGCAAGTAGCTAATTCAACATTTTCACCTTGAGATAACTAACAAATTGCAAATCTGTCACCATCAGCAATGCATATGAATTAGATTGTCTCTATCTTCTTCATTGTATTGCACCCATGCTCAAGAGCTGATCCTTTATATTTATTTGAAGTTCCAACTCTGTAAAAGTTGATTACCCTCTTAGAGATAGCAGAGATCATTCAAGATTTTCTCTCTATCCAAAGACAACAAGGCTTATTTATTTATTTTAGGATTATTTATTGTCCCACACACCTTGAATTTCTATGTATCCCAGGCTAGGCTGGAACTCACCATCTTCCTTTGTCAGCCTCTGGGTACAGGTTTGCATCAGAAGATATTATTCTTGGCTTCATAGTTTAACTGCTTCTTCTATTTTGTCAAATGAGGTAACCACAGTGATAAAATGATGGTTAAAACATACTGGCACCTTTCCACTAGATGTCTGACATCAAAGGGAAGAACAGTTCTTTAGAGCACAATAGAATGTGGAGTGGTACATCTTTGGAAAATCCATACAAGGTGCTATTGACATACCTAATTGTTGACAACCAACCAAGGCATGGCTTTACTGTCAGGGGCTCTGACACTCCCTAAGTGAAGAGTGAGATTCAGCAGGGTGAAATGCTAGATGCGGTGTTCGAGTTAATTTCTTGTTGATGGCACAAAATACCTGACCAAAATGGCTTCTGGGAAGAAAGGCTTTATTTGGGATTACAGATTTGAGGGGAAAGTCAATGCTGACTGGGGAAAGCATGGCATGAATAGAGGCCGGACTTCACAATCTAGCCAAGATCAAGTGGACAAAAGCAACAGGAGAGTGTGCCAAACACTACAAGGGAAGGTTGGCTGTAACACCCATAAGCCTGCCCCCAACAACACACCTCCTCCAGTGAGGATCCAATTCCTAAATTGACATCCAAAACATATGAGCTTCTGGGGGACCCCTAATTCAAACCAACACATAATGAGTCAGGAAGTGGATGCTTCAGGAGGAGGGAACAGCATATATTTAATATAGATATAGAGATATCTGCACATGATTATGGGTATGCAGGAATATATTCTTTCCAAAACTTATAGGATTTGTTGATCAGAATAAAGGATGCATATAATCATGGAGTATTTACAGAGGAGGTCACCAGTCCTTGTGCTCCAGTTTCCCATTGGAAAATATGATTAGGGGCTGGAGTGATGATGGCTCAGCAGTTAAGGCACTTGCCTGCAAAGCCTAAGGACCCAAGTTCAATTCCCCAGTATTGCCAGATCCACTAAGTGGCACATGCATCTGAAGGTTGTTTGCTGTAGCTGGAAGCCCTTCTAGTTCACCAGATCTATTCTCAGCATCAGAATTCCATCCTGGCTTCTGCCCCAGACTCTCTGTTTTTAACATGTGGCAACCAATACCACTAGTGAGATAGCGGACCAGAGAGAGAATGTTGAGTATTTCAGGCCAGCAGTCTGAAACTACATTCATAATGAAAAGTTAAAAGTATGAGTGCAGCTTGTAGCCACGGACATTCACAAATTTGAGACTCTAATGGATATAGCCTCTCTGTAGATCTCTGGTTAGTTGGGTTTCCCCTTGGAGCCCAGGTTCTTGATTCTCTTATGGGATTACCATGGATCCCAGTTCCAGTTAAGAGTTATTTGCCTCTGAGCCGATCTGTTAGCCAATTTAAAAAAAAAAAAAAAACACATTGATTACCCACCTAGGTTTAGTTTCAATATTGCACTGGTGGGTACTCAGCATTATTGGTCTTGACCAGTCTTAATAAATCTTGGAGCTTCATTCAGTGTTGTATATCAATGATCTTTGCTTTCTTGGAATATCTTTGGTCAATTTCCCCTGGCAGCTCTTGTAACAGTTTCCAGCACTGTACATGCTACCATCTGGTGCTGGATACTATTCTTGATTTAGCAGGGTCTCTCATGTTATATGATGACAATCTATGCTATCTTCAGCAATAGGTTTTATGTATTGCCTAGGGTGAGTATTTGAGAGCTCTTACAGGAGCCTGTCTTATTTTGGGGGACCATATGGGTCTCTTTTATCAACAGCTCAATGTGGGAAGTAACCAATCACTGGGAGCTGGAGTTACAGGCCATCGCCATTTGTACTGGGGTTAGGCCATCTCTTGCCCTATTCAGGGTCTCTCTTTCCTGATGATGCCAATGGCTTCCTGGAAAGCTTGCTACATTACTGGTTTAGATTGGTGTGTAAATCCCCCGCTCCCCACTCCCCCAGCACCAATTCCTTCCAACCCCTTTGTCTATCTCTCAGCCCATAGAACAGGTTTTCTTTGCTACTCAAAGAATTATGAGGCAGTGTGAATCGGTGGGTTTTAATGCAATTTAGTGAAATACTGTGCACATGTGATTAACTATTATACTCAACAGATAAGTAATTGCAGATGTAATATTTTACTTTCATTGTAAGATAAGGAAAATGACAAACCAGAAATGAAGTGCAGTGTTGAAATTTCAAATCTGTGTCAGCATCATGTTCAGCAGGAAGATCATCTTTTGTTCCATTTACATGTTACCTTTATGCTCCTTTTAAACTATAGGACCAGGAGGACCAGCCTGGCCTGGTATTGTAGGCCTATGACAACAAGCACTTGGGAATACTGAGGCAGGAGGATCACAGTGAGACCTGCTTGGGCTATCCAGTGAAATCAAGGCAAGCTTTGGGTAACTTGGTGGGACCCTGTCCCAAAATTTAGAAGAAAAATGAAAGAGGTTTGCAGATATAGTTCAGTCACAGAGTGCTTTTGTAACACGCTTAAAACCTGAGGTTCAATCTCAAAGCATGCATCCAAACAAAACAAAACATAACAAAAATGTCATGTAAGTCATATAAGGATCAGGGGGTCTAAAAGTATGCAGTGAAGCCTGGTCATTGTTAGGGTCACACACATATTCTCCAGGAGTGGGCTCCTTCTTTGTCTAAGGAGAGAGTGGGCTCATGAGTATAGACATTCTTTCCTTAGGATCCAAGATTGTTGTTTTTTTATCAGAGAAAGAGCTTTTCCTACATCATGAACAGGAATTTTCTTCTGTTAAAGGTCACTGTGAGGAGGAAATGACATAGTTTACAGTCTTTGTAACCACTTCCAAAAAAAAAAAAAAAGTTGTTCTGTTTTATTGCAAACCTGCTGGATAAATTAATAATGAAATTTATCAAAATGTCTGTGAAATATTCATTGTTTGCAGAATTAACTGACATAAGGGCATTTTGTTTAAATATTTCATTATATTATTTATCTCTGTAATAAACCAAACATAATACAAATGTTAATCAGAATTTCATTAGATCGAAAATGAAAATGCAAAACACTACTGCACTAACAGGAAAGAGTGGGCAATGAATAGTGTTGTGGTTTGAGTCACATGTCCTCCATAAACTTATGTGATTTGCATGCTGGCTCCCCAGCTGGTGGCAATTTGGAAGGTGGAGCCTTGCTGGAAGAGGTGTGTCACTGGGGAGAGACCATGAGGTCTAAAAGCCTTTAGATTGCCAGTGTTAGTTGGCTCAATCTCCTGTTGCTGTTTTCAACCTGCTTTTGGCAAGGAGATCATAACCCAGCTTCTGTTAATGCCATCTTGTCCTGCCATCATGAAGTTTCCCCTTGACACTCCATGCCAAAATAAATAAATAAATAAATAAATAAATAAATAAATAAATAAATAAATAAATAAATAACAAAAAAAAATAAAACCTTCCAAGTCAGCTGATTGGGTTGGGTACTCTGTTCCAACTATTAGAGGCTAACTACAACAGATAGTCACATATATTTATTTCCACTCTTGGAAACAAAATGTTCAACTCTGAATTTCACATGCTCCTGTATTTTTCTTCTGCTTTCTGAGAAGCAAAGTTATAGAATAGTCTTTTATATACTTGAGGTCTCTTGTCTAACTGCTGATTAAAAATCTGCTTCTAAGTTGTAAACTATATTTGATCATTTTAAAATAGTGTTATAAGCTAAAGAGTAATGTATGTAAAATGTTCATTACAATGTTTTAAAGAGCTTGGGATAAATTGCATGTACATCACTATTCCTCTTTCTCTGAGTCTTCACAGTCCTTCCTGTATACCAACAGGGAATTCTTTTCTTTCTATCATCTTTACTGTGTGAGTTACCCTAGCCTGGATTCACTTCATGAGACTTTCAGGGATGCTGAAGGGTAGAACAGACAATATCCAGCACAAGAATGAACATAATTTAACATGGATAAATTACAATACAGAAACTTGAGAACTTTCCCAGATGTTTCTAAGTCTTAGGTTTGAAAATGATGCAGGGACATGTATGATTAAGATATGTATACTTCACATGACTAGTAGTTAAGTGACCTCAGAACCACACTATGACTAAGTTTTGTTTCATCATCTTATTATTCAATGTGTTCTTTGAAAAATTACACAAAAGTTAAGACAACATGAGTAAATTCCATAGAACCCTTCCTTCTGGCTTGTATTCTACAAGATATAACCATCCGAAAAAGTGAGGGGGGATAGTCCAGACAAAGGCACCCCTTAGAAGTCAGAAAAATATCAATCTTAAAACAATGGACTCTGGTCAGTAAATCCTAGGCCCAAAATTGGGTTGCCTCCCTCACCCTACACTGAGCTGTTAGCCAGGGAGATCCATGAGATCAACAAAACAATCTAGACCAATGCCAAAACATTTGATTACCTGCTAGAACTAAATGGTAAGACCCTGTTGTTGTACACACCACAGTCTGTGGGCACAAGACACTTGGGACACCATGCTGGAACAGAAAGAGAAATGAGCTATCCCCTGGCTAGCCCTCATGGTGCTGGACAGTCCTATGGTAGCCACTGGAGGATAAATGTTACCAACAGTATAAATAAGCAGTGGATTCTTCAGACTAACAAATCAATCAGCTAGCAAAGAAGTATATACTATGTGGCTAACCAACTGTTCTCTGATTGGACATGAGGCCCGCTCAGTGGGAGAGAACTCATATCGGTAATGGGAAACAAGTTATAATCCCATGGTCAGGAAACTCATAGAAGTCAGAGAGAATCCCCGCAAAAGTCTCTCAAATAACTATACATACCCCCTTTACCGAAGCTTGCTCTCACTTTGGTTGTAGACTCTGTTTTACTGTATAGATGGCAAAGAAAATGAGAGAACCAAGATCCATCAATATGACAAATAGAGAGCTGACTGGCCACCATGAAACAGGCCACCTCTAACACATATGCTGGATACCAAGAGAAATTGCAGAGTAAGTGTTGATATGAATATTGCTCTCATTGCTAGCCTGACAACCAACTTCAGGATGATAGTGACTAACAGTGTGATCAATCAAAACCCATAAAAACAGAAATTCAGAGGCTAAAGAGAACTCAACACTAAATCAGACCAACAGGCCGGCCTTGGCTCAGGAATCATTATAGAAGAGGAAGCAGAAAGATTGTAAGAGCCACAGAGTAAGTACAAATATCCTGAGGCACAGACACAACTCAACAGGGACTGACTGGGGCCTTCATGACCCTCACCCCACAGTGAATACCATCACTTTACTGAGGAGGGCCCACAGGGAAACAGGAGAAGGACCAAGAAAGTAAAACGGTATAACCTGTTAAAATATAAAAATAGTTTTTTAATAAGAAATACATATGCATGTGTTTCATGTTTAAATTGGTATATAGTTCAGGATGCTTAATTGAATGAATATTAAAAAACAGTCTTATGCTATGAGTAAGCACCTGCTCTTTCTTGTATCTCACTCTTCCTGTTCTTTCACAAGTTAAAACCTATGCTGGAAGATGGCTACCATTGATGCTGATGCTATGCTTCTTTTTCTTTGTACTTGTTATACCTTCTGATGTCATTTCTGAGTAGGGCCTTACCCACTCTAATGCCTTACCACTGGAAGTCACGTCCAGTGAGAAGAAGGTGACCCTGGGCACATCCAGCTATCAGAATTTTCAAGCTGTATACTTAAAACATTCATATTCTTTCTCTAACCTTTCCCCTCTCCTTCTTTTCTGTGTTCCTCCAAATGCTTTAGTCTATAGCCATTCATCATTTCTAACTGATTCATTTTCTCCCTGGTTTTCAATTCAGGATTATAGTTAGACGAGGTTTGGCAAACAATCATACTTTTGAAACACCAGGCAATATCATTTTACTCTGTGTTAGGAATGATTTCCATCTCTGTGATACACACCAAGGACTAACCTAATAAACTATGCTGGGAATGATGTGCGCATAGGGCAGAGAGCCCACACACTCCCTCACTACATAGGATATGGGTGGAGAATTTTCACTTAAAAATCACAACCCTGTCAATCAAAATGAGGGAAGGGCTAATGTGCCCACGACCTAAGAGGAGGAGGCTATATAATATGCCATTGATTTTTCTGTATCAGTTTCTTCCAAAGTAATTCTTGAATATCTGGGTCCAATATTAGAAAAAAAAATGAGCTGAATCAAATTCAAACAAAATGACAAATCCCATTAGCTTTTGGCAGGGTTTGAACATTGTCTACACAGTGAGAATCCAAAAGCAGCTAAACGACTGTCTATGAACCTGGAACAAATCCGCACAGCAAGGGGAGAGCAGATGCAGCGCTGTGGTGTATAATCACCGGGCATTTCTCTTTCCCATATCCTTTCACAATCAGCAGATGAAGAGACAGCTGGTTTTGGAGGGGAATATCAAGGAAAGCATCTCTCATCTTTTCACTAGAGAAAAGTAGTGTAATCTCACCAACATAATAAGTGGGAAAAATAGAAGCAAAAAGAATAATAGTGATTCATAACTGCATTTCCCAGGTAAAACTAGAAATATTATCTTACACTGAACTGACTAGAATATGAAACTCTGTTGGAAATAATTACAAAAAAAAAAAAAGTTCAGCACAGCTTTCTTCTACCAGATTTAAGATGTTCCACTCATTTGTGAATAAATTCTGTTCTCAGAAGTTACCTTATTTAGAATAGATGGGGAGGGGATAAAAGATTTAAAACCTTCAGTGATACCTCATGACCTGTAACTCCTCCCTCAAAGGGATGAATTGTTACTTAAAATTTCATGGGCATTCCCACTGATAACAGTCTCAGCTCACATGAAAAAGAATTAATGAGTTTGACAAGATATTTTTTCATTGATAAGGGATAAGCAGGAGAAAGAGATTAGAAGTAAAGCCAGAAGACATTAAGTCTCTAAAGAGGAAATATTTTCATCTGCAGATTAGATTATGAAGGCAATATGGTACACTCTACAACACGGGTTTGTCTGGTGGACCAGGGGAATCTGTTGGTTCAGAGCCTTCGGGAATGAAACTCAAGAAAGTGTCTGTGACAATTATCTTTTTCTTTTGTAATCTGGTCTTTGTTATTATGTTAGGTTGATAGTATGCTTTCTGTTAACCAGCGGCCTATAAAGACAGGCCAGGGAGATAACACTAGAGGCAGGTTTTGAAGACTACAAGCAAAATGTTTAAAGATGAAATTGACAAGTCTGTGCTGATAAGTGCATAGTAAAATGGAATCCATTCCCAATGTCCCTTAGCAATAATGTAGCATTGAAATGTTGTATTTCACAGGCAGGTTAGCAAAGCTGAGGAGAAATTCCAACTTCTGATATGTATCACTGCCCTAAAATTTTTAAATTTCACAGCCCTAAGTGAGCTCTCCCTTTTCTTTATGCACCCAGATTCTCATTTTAATCACAATTTATAGAATTATAAATTAAGTGTTTCGATGAAATTGATTTTGGTCTTATGCAGTAGAAGTGGCAAAAACTGTCGCAGTTTATTTGCTGCATACATATTATTCTATTGAAAGTTATTCTTTCAACACTCATTTACTGAAGACCATGCCATAGTTAATTGAAAAGTTATTTCTTGTACAACACTGCATTTTCATTTGTTAATCTTATAAGAATCCTACAATAAATTAATCCTTTGGGTTTTCATGAGATTATTCAACTTTTCAAAAAGAAAAGCCAAACATGGTAGCACACGCCTTTAGTCCTAGTACTCGGGAGGCAAAAGTAGGAGAATTGCCGTGAGTTCAAGGCCACCCTGAGACTACATAGTGAATTCTAGGTCGGCCTGGGCTAGAGCAAGACCTTTACCTTGAAAAACCAAACAAACAAACAAAAAGAAAACACATGAAAACTTCTTAGTACACCATAATATACCCATCATATTTGAGTACTTGTGAGACTATTTTCATGTAGATTACTCTTAGAATAGCTGTTTGAGAAAATAAGTAAATAAAAGTGTTCCATTGTGAAGAATATATGGGGAGGAAAACTTATTAATAAATTAGTCTGAATTGGTTTTTAACTGCCTTTGACATGAATATAAATTTTGACTCAGTTATAAATAAGATCTGGTACTATTTTTTGCATAGACCTATATTATAATTAAAAACTATAATGGTTCACTTTTCATTTTTTACCAATTGATCTGTTCTGGACAAGTTTTTTTTCTTTCTCTTTCTCTTTAGATACCATGTTCTACTACATTTGCAGTTTGCAAAAACAGCTTGTGTTTTTCTTGAATGCCCAGTGCCCCTTAAAGTGAATGACTCCAGAGGGTCAGAGTCCCATTCCCTACTTCATAAGAACTATAGGAGGGTATTCTGTTTTCCTTTCCTTTTCTCTTTGGTTAGTTTTGTTAATACTGCGAATGCCAAAGTTTCTGGTTGTGTTTTGTGATTTATATTACATACGCTTATGGTTCAATATTCATAGAGATTTGTGTTTTGTCAGAATTCATAAAAGCATCAGTGGGAATCACAGGGTAGCAATGCAACCACTGTTCATTTTCCTTGTTTTCCAACACTCTCCTCTGTCAATATATGCCTGATTTCGCAAACCAGAGATTTATAAAGTTGCATAATTAGAAAAATTAAATCTCTCAAAATTAAATAGGAAATTAAAAATATTCTGTGTTGACCTTATAGCCAGTATCTATGCAAGAAAGATCTGAGTGTTTTAATATAATGTCTGAAAAAGCCTACAGACTCACTTAAAATCAGAAACAGATTTGTTTTTTCTTGTTTTCTTTTTTCCAAGGTGGGGTCTCCGTCTAGCCTAGGCTGATTAGGAATTCACTCTGTAGCCTCAGGCTGGCCTCAAACACATGGTGATCCTCCTATCTCTGCCTCCAAAGTGCTGGCATCAAAGGCATGCACCACCATGCTTAATAACTTAAAAAAAAACTTAGTACACTAAAATTTCACAGTGAAGTCTATTTTTAAAATGAATGTATCCTACTAAAAAGATTGTGCTTTATATAACTCAATGAACAGTAAAGTTGACATTTAAAATGGTCATACACCTTTTAGATTGTATACTGTAGAATTAAAAGCAATAGATCTTTAGTCATATTGAAAACATTATAGAGTTTCCTCAAGAAAACTGAAGCTAAATATGAATCTCACTTCTGGGGATATACAACTGATATGAAACTAGTAATTAGAAGAGACTGCTACACTCCTGTGTACACTACAGCAGCATTCATAATAGCCAGGAAATGGAAACCACAGCACTGTCCCACCAATTTATGAGTGGGCAAAGGAAAGTGGTGAATTCACAAAGTAGAAAACTATTCATCCCCCAAAATTAAAGCCTGCCACTTGCAATAAGGAGAGGTTATCTTATGTTAAGTGAAATAAGCCAGGCACAGGAATACACGTGCTGCATCATTTCATTCAGACTCTCAAACATTTGTGTTCTTAGAAGCTGGGAGTGGAATAGTTGTTAGCAGATGTTGGGGAATGTGAGTGGATCGTCAATGTGTATCAGTAAACATTATGTTACAGTTGAGTAGGAATAAGGGGATATGTAGAAGTATTCCATAGCATGGTGACTGTTGCAATAGAAACATTACATGGGGTATTTTGCCACAAAATGACAAGTATTTGGAGAAATATATATATCAGTTTACATATTACATAATATATGATGTATTGAACATATTCAAGTGGTGTTTGACTCTGCATGTGTGTATCTGGTTAAAAAAAATCATTACAACGAGGCTACTCACAATAGACTCTAGCCAATTCAGGAACGTGTATCTCAGTTAACCTATACTTACCTTACTCTCTGATGGAGATTCCGTTTGCATTTTTCAGAAGACAGCAAGAGAGCTGTGGTCTTTCCAACTCTTCCAAGGAGCCACAGACTGATAGGTGGCATCCTGGCAAGAGATGAGCCACCCCAGACCTACCGTGGAGGATCCACTTGGAACCCCCGAGAGAATGGTGGGATAAACAGGAGACCCATAACCATGGCCAATCCATCAACCCAGGACAAGCCAGGGAGACAGACACCAATAATCTTCAATGCAACCTAAAGCAGAAGTACAGAGGCCCCTACAATCTCAGCAATAAAGCAGCCTTAATACTCACCTATCATGGAGCCGAAGAGGGGGTGGAAAGATTGTAAGAGCCATGGTGGAGGAGAATATCCAGAGACATGGCCCTCCTTCAGTAACAACATACAAAGGGGGGTTGGAACCGGGTTGACTCCTAGGCTATCCATAACCCCCTACCCTAATCCAGACTGATCCAGACTGCCCACGGAGGAGGGTACCCAGCTGATTGAGGACAGGGAAGAGGGAAATCAGGGAACAGGGGATACCAACTCATTATTTGCTCATTCAGTGTATGTAAATATGGATAATGAAGTTATAATTTACTTTAAAAATATTTTTAAATTAAAAATGACATATTTTCTTTTGCAAAAATACATTCCAAAAGTTTTTTTCCTATTTTCAACCTTGTCATTTAGCTATTTCACCTGTTTTCTGTGTGCCATAAAACCACTGTAATTATAATATCCAATTGGAAGAAAGGAAAAGCTCACATATCACATGGAATCTCATCTCCATAATATGAGCATCTTTCTAGGCAAGCATGCACATGTGCTTGTGTGCGTGTACACACGTATAATTATATTAAATAAACCTAATAAATCTTGTGAGTCCACATGACCTCGAGAATGGACTGATGATTATTTTATGGGAAAAAAATGATTTCATCAACCATGAACTTGAAGAATGACATGGCCCTTTAAAACATAATTTCCAATATGTCCTGCCTTGTTAGGAGGGATGAGACTTAGAAAGAAAAAAAAGAAACAAACAAACAACTTTCTACAGCTCATTATCCTGTTTAAATATATTTTCCAGTCAGGAAAATGAGAGGAAATATTTTCTGTGCTCTCGTGCTCATGGCTTTGCTGTACTGATTCATTATTCCCTTGCTTGGTTCTGTCTTCCCCCGCTGTGCAGTGCACATATTCTCCTCTTCAGAACCCATGTCTGTCCTGCAGTTCTCTCAGCTTTAAACCAGACATTATAACAGGGCTTTACTGATATCTCTTGAATAAGCTACCCAAGATACTGTCTTATTTTGGCAGTGTTAGTAGACCGACATACAAACTTCTAAGCAAAAAGTAGTAAAAATTGTCATCTGGAATGAACAGGAACTGCAATATTAAAAGCAAATAAAAATGCTACACAAAACTCATAATTTAGGTAAAACAGACTGATGCTCTGAAACATACAAATACCAAAGTCCACATAAGAGAATAAATTAACTGAATATATATCTATGAAACACATATAATTAAATGAAATTTTCAAAGAAAACACTAAAAGGCCCTTTATTTAGTAAATATATACAGTATTTAATGAAAGAATTATGCCATATTTCATAACTCTTATAGGCATCACCCTAATACTAATTTGGATAAAGATAATATACAATGTGAAAACTATTTAACTCTCATTATTTGATATAGATGCACATCTCAATACCTATTAGGAATTTGAATCCATTGATGTACATCAGCTTATTATATGCTACAACAACTTAAAATGTAATACACATATATACCATTAGTTTTACATTAAAAATCTGTTAGTATAACCAACAATGTCAACAGACAAAAGAAGTTGGTGAAAAAAAAGATCTATAGAGATCTTACACCTTTAGAATACCTCCAAATCAACAATGTTTGTCTCATTTAACCTATACTGATCTCACTCTCCAATACAGATTCTGTTTGTATTGGCAACAAGACCCTTGGACAACCCAATTCCACCAACAAGACCTGGGATGGTGGCTGTCATCCAGGCAGGAGATGAACCACTCCAACCTAATATTAGGGCCCAAACGAAACCCATGAGAAAGTGGTGAGATAAACAAGAGACCTACCTCCACAGCAAGTCAGATAACCCATGAAAGGACAATGGAGACCGACACCGAGGATACCCAACACAACCCAAAGAAGAAGTCCAGAGACTCTTAAGATCTCAATAATAAAGCAGACTTAAAACTCACCCAGCATGACTCAGGGAACTTAGTGGAAAAGGGGGCAGAAAGAATGTATATACATAATGTGTGTGTGTGTGTGTGTGTGTGTGTGTGTGTGTGTGTGTGTGTGTGTGTAACTATGAAACACTGACAAAAGAAATCCAAGTTCAATAAAGGAAGAGACATGTTTACTCCTGAATTCAAAGTCTCACGTGGGTGGAAATGTCTTTCCATGGTCTCTTGCTTGAAGTACGGTTTTGAGAAAACATGGAAATTTGGAGAGGTGAATCTGAATGAAAATTCGCATGAAGTGAGTCTCAGACGATAGGTTCTTTGGAGCTGTCATGGTTTGATCCAGGTGCCCCCCACAAACAAATGAATGTGTTCTGATAGATCTATCCTCAGCTGATGGTAGTTTGGGTTTTACAACCTTGATGAAGCTGTGTTGTCAGGGGCGGGCTTATGGGGTTATAAGCCAGCTCCCCCTTGTCAGTATTTGGCACACCTTCCTGCCGCTGTTTGCAGTGCTGTGGCAGAGGTGATGTCCAGCCCTCTGCTCATGCCATCGTTTCCCCTGCCAGGAGGGAGTCTCCCCTCGAGTCCGTAAGCCAAATAAACCCATTCCTCTAGAAGCCGCCTTTGCTTGGGTTCTATCTGCGCAGCAACTAGAAAGCTGACTGCAACAGTTTTGGTACCAGGATGTGGGGTCATCTGTTGCTGCTAGAACCCTGATCTTGTGTCTTTGGGCTTTTGGAAGTGATCTGCAGGAGGAATGTGGAAGGATTTGAACTCTCGGCCTAAGAGATGCCTCGCAGTGTTGTGAGTACAGCTTCATGGATCATTCTGGTCAGAGTTGAAAGACCTGAATGTAGTGAGAACTATGGACTGTGAGGTTTGGCTTACAAGGGGGAGAAAGAACTTGGTCAGGACTGTGCCAGAAGCAGTTTGCGTGAGAGGCTTACTGTGTTCTGCCTGCCTATGTCCTGGGAACCTGTGCGGGGTTGTTTTATGTAAAGATGGACTGGTGTGAACAGATGGAGATGGCACAGAAAGAAGATCTTGGGTCGAAACTGCTGCCCGTTCACATGCAATTGTTTGAGAGATTACAAGCACTGAGATTGGGCCAGCTGGTCTGCATTGAAACAACAGGAAGAATGCGGACTCTTTGAAGTAAGGGGCCTGAATGCTTTGATCCCCCCTGGATTAACAAGTTGGTAGCCCACCTGGTTCTGTGGAATGGAGATTGGTTAGAAAGAGAGGGTCATTGGATTTGCAACACAGTTTTGTTTTTGAAAAATGGCCATCGGCATGT